>JBAMNC010000177.1:0-170243 GCA_037902135.1 Cetoscarus ocellatus | reverse complement strand
CACACACTGAAATGTTGTGAAATGTGACTGTGCATGCACATGTGCAAACATATGCACTGTGACCTCTGATCCGTATGACCTGAGATCTGTCTCAGGGGGCTCAGCTGGAGTGCCGAGACCACCTGCCGCACATTACCCGCCCTCCCCACGAAACACAATCACTGCAGGCAGAGCAAAATGGAGCAAGCTGAAGACAAGGAGGTACATACAGAGCACTAAAAAACGAACCAAAGTTTAGCAATCTAATTGAGAAATATTAATCAGTTATCATTTACAGCAGGAACATTTTTATTTATTATTCAAAGAAACGCAACACAAGCTCCAAGAGTAAACAAAACTGATGATAAAACATGAAGTGGGGAAAATGTGTTTGAACTGAAATATCAAGTATTAAAAATGTAGGTGGAATAAATGCTGAAGCAATGAAAAAGTGTGTGAATTATAATATGTTGTTACGGTGGTTGATGAGGGCAAACAGCCTACAATGGTTCAGTGCAGTTCAATATGAGGAAAACAGCTCAAGAACAGAACAGATTTAAGGGCAGAAACAACCAAAGTTAGGGATGTCTCAATCAGGCTTTGCTTGGGCGATCACCTGTTTGTGAGAACTAAACCTGTTTCATGTTTTTTTTCAACAATTGGCTGAAAAGATCTCAAGGAGCAATGCAACTAGTATCCTACAGTAAGAATATCTAAATTACACCATAAAAAGACTCATTTATCAATTTTCTTTATTATGTGAATAAACAGAATTATTGACAGACTGACTTAAAATTTTAAGTCAATCCAACAGGCAAAACAGTGCAAATAGCTGGATAAATAAAAGGCAACACACTAAAAAATACTAGCTCATCAACATTTTGTAACCAATGTAATTATTTTATTTTGCCAAGAAAATAAATTTCACCCAATATCAACTTCATAATTCAAAATCTAAATCTCCAACTCTGTTAAAATACATTTCAACACATCATGTTCTCATCTTCATCAAATACTCATTTTACTGAGCTAACTTGAATGCATCACAATGTTTCCGACTGGTCCTCAAATGCATCACTAAACATGATGTATTTATGAGACAATCTGTCCCTCCTTAGGCTCAGCTGGCCTTAATGAACTGAAGACAAAGTTTTGGAGACTCTACTACAGTTTATTTAAGAGGATGATAGAGCATTAGGAGCAGGGGACGAGCATCCATGAGTGAACATGAGGTTAATCAACAAGTGATCAATAGTAGGTATCATGTTTACAGGCATTAATTCACATTTTTTGGACAAGAATTGTCTGATACTGATCGATGCCAACACAATCAGTGCACTTTAATCCACGCACACACACATATTGTTTTTTATTTCATTTAATGATGCTCACATATCTTAACATAGATGCGGTCTGATCTTGTCAGTTTGTCTGTAGATTTTGGTTTATAGATGTGAAATATTCACCTTTTCTTGCCATAGTGAAATCATCAGCAGATTTCATTCAGTGTTATTAATAAATTAAATGATCCAGCCAGGGTTACTCTTAGTTTCACCAATGTACGTTCAAACAACTTTATTCAGCCTCTTTGCACATTGTTAATAGCAAAAAAACTAGCCAGACTCAAATTTTCCACCACATGCTTCAGTCAGCACACTTAACGGCATCAAAATCGTCCTCATGATGTCACACAGTTTAGTTAAAGCAGGACGGAGGGACACGAATGCAGACGATCACATGCAAAATACTGCAGTGTGTCAGAGAGAGGCTGGACTGGGCCAGAGAACAGGTCCAGATGTTTTGCCTTTGCATGATGGATCTTTGTGCTCTAAGGGGTTTAAGAGAGAAGCCCTGGGTGACAGGCAGGAGAGGGATGTGGATCAGGTGAGAAAAGCTCAGGCGGGTCAGGCAGGGAGGCTGATGTTAGATAAGTGGAGGTCAGGGGAGGGAACCTTTGCTCTGAGAGCTGCATTTTCTACATACCCTGAGACAACTGTGCAGACTGAACAAATGACTAATGACCCCGTCCGATGCATCCTCACTTTTGTTTTACAAACATTCTTACAGGAGAGAGAGTAAAATAAGATCTGTGAAGAAAGAAGGTTGGTGGTGCTGCTGTATCTCCCCTCTGCTCAGTGAAACTCTCAATCACACTTCGATCCCAGCATACGTGTAATTTAAGTAAGCAGTTCCTCTCACTGATACCGTGTTGTGGACATGGTATTGGAAATTAGAAACGTCATTGGGAACGCTCCCGTTGGTTGGAATTTTAGACAAAGGAGTCACGTACTTCAGGTGAATGGAACGCACCACATTTCTTCAATCTAGCACAAAGTCAAAGGCTGAAAGAGGGTGCAGAAAAAAATGCTATGGTTTATATTTTACAAATACTGATTGGAAATATAAGATTATAACTGCCCCATAGTCACTCTATCTTCTGGAAGTAGAGGCTATGTTGTCTCTAGAAGGTCTTGTGAATTGTAACATGACATTTGGAGCCACACGGGGTTCGAGTTTAAGGAAATGCTATTCAATTAGATGAGTGGAAAAATTAATTATTTAGACAAACATCCAAAGCTTGATCCAAGTGGCAAAATAAGGTTCTTAAGATGTTTCAGCTCTTTTCGAAACGGCTTCTTCGCTCCTATGAGTCCCTTAGTTTGAGCTAAGTGGCAGTCCAGTGGCCACTTAGGTCAAACTTTGGATAGTCATGACTTGAATGACAAAGAAAATTCACCCCTGATTTTCACAAAGTTCACTTGAGCAGCCTGCAGCGTTCTGTCCACCCCCACTTTAATCCCATGTCAATCTCCACTATTCAGATTGACCAAACACAGGAAAACAAGCGCTCTGATTTTCAGGTTCATTTCAAAATACAACGGTACAGTGAAATAATGTTGACGCCAACAGCAAATGAACATTAGGCAGGAAATATGACCTGTGGTTTACATGTTGCTCTTCCTGTTATCTCGTACACTCACAATTACCTTGTGAGGTTGTGGTTCCTCGTGTTTTAAGTTTCCTCTGCTGCCCAGCACTTTAAATACACTTCCTGTGGGTGAGGATATGAGCTGTTGGTCAAAGCCAAAGGGTTTTCAGGGTCAAGCAATCATATTACAATGGTAACTTTATCATGGAACTATTGCTCATAGGTGTAACAGCAGTATGTGAGCTACCTTGGTTTGTGCTCTTTGAGTGCTTTCTAGTAAATCGTAATAATTTAATCATGTAATTTAGGTTGATTAAAAACAAACTTATATTTTAAAAAGTGGTTCTTATGGATTTGGTTTACTTTATATGACCTCTCAAGGCCCACCCGAAGAACCTCCAGGGCCACGGCCCACTCTTGTTGAAGTACTGCTCCAGAGGAATCATTGTGAAGGCTGCTTGTCATTGAGGTTGAAATAACTGAGCAAACATCTTGGTCAATGACACTTGCCCATCTTTTCATCCAGCTTATAGCGAAGCAGCTGGATTCATCAGATTCAATGTCTGCCATCAGACAGATACATCTTGTAAAACTCCAAGCTGATACATTATCCTGATCAGAAAAGGACCAGACTAATTAGTGTCCTTGAGGAGGAAGAGGCTGTAGCATTGGTTTAGTTGTGCTGAAGGTGAAAATATCTGACAGCCTCTGACTTTGGACCCCTTAGTACCAACCAAGCCTTATATAAACACCACAGCCTAACTGAATGCTGTTGCTGACCATGTCCTTTCCTTGATGATCTTCCGATGGCTACTTCCTGTAGGATTACAGATGATGACTCAAAGCTCAAATCATGTCATGTCTTGAAAATGACAATGAGTTCACTGAACTCCAGTGGCCTCCACAGTCATGAGACCTCGATCCAGTGGAGCACCTTTGGGATGTGGTGGCATGTAAGATTTGAATCATAGATGTGCAGCTGACAAATCTGCAGCAGCTGCATGATGCTATCATGTCAACATGGCCCTAAATCTCAAAGGAATGTTTCCAGCCCTTGTTGAACCTCCGTCATGAAGAATTAAAGCAGCTCTGAAGGCATAAGGGGTCCAACTTAGTAATAGTAAGGTGTACCTAAAAAAGTGTCCAGTGAGCATCTACAGCGAGTGAATCCATCAGGAGACAATATTCCATGCAGATCTCATAAGACAAAGCCTAAAGGAGATAATATCCATAAATGAGAGCTTTAACTTCCTGCATTAAAAACATCATCAGCTGAGCCCTCGGAGTCTTTTCATGTTTTAGGATCCACACCACATCCTGCAGCTCAGACCATCGTCCCTCTGCCTGCCTCATGAGCAGCCAACACGCCTCTTGCCATAAACCAGCGACAAAATAGCAGCTCCTAATTGTTGAGTTTAACACCTGGTGATTACAGGGACCCATAAAAACTCCCCCTCTGACAGAGAAACCCACCCCGGACCCCTCCCTCCTCTCCTTCAAGGCCACACAGGGCGCCAACGCCAATCAGCAAGTCCCCTTTTTTAACACTGTTCTTTCCCTTTTACAGCCCAGAGGGGGAGGAGAAGTCTACTCTCATTTAGCTAACGGAGACCAATAAACATTCAGAGATTTAGATTAATTGACCATTTACAAGCAGTGGAGGAGGGGGGCTGGGTAAACTCTGCTGACTGGATGAGCCGGGATGACTTTGAGACGTTTGCTGTTGACCTCTAAAGTGACAAAATACCCAAGGCCAAGTCTGCCAGGAGACCAAAGGAGAGTGTTTTTATCTCATTCATAAAGAATTTGTATTTCATGTTTTAGATCCTCCGCAGTTCAACTACTTTAACATATACTAGCAATTAAATGATAGAGAAGAAACTCAAAAAGGGTTAGCAAAGGAGAAATGACACCTTATTGATGGTTTAGCTTTAATGTTATATACAAGTGATTTTTCCGCTCAGCAGTTTCTCTTTTAATGAAAAAAATAGCATAGCTTCTTCCGATCTCCATGTACAATCATCATAAACGTACATTTTTTGGTAACCAGATTTTAGTCTAGATCATTTCAGGGATTCATACAAGTGTGAATAGAGTAAACTTTGACCTTATGCAGACCAAGCATTGGAAAAAAAAAATACATTGTTTTATAAATTTAAGGACATGTTACATTTGGGTTTTTTGTGTTCAAGTATGTTTTTTTTTTGCAAAACATAAAATTGAATATAAAATGGCATTTTCTTTCAAGTTCGGTGGTTTCTGTGTTGATTTTACCTCATTGGGTTCCTGTGGTCTTTCAGGTGCTCGTGGGCACCTTGTTGGTGACCCATGATCTAGAAGATTTACTGAAGTCCTTTTCACACATTCAACCCTGATATTATCAGGATATGTCCAGGCAGCCTGCCTTGGTAATTCACTGACATGGTCGTTCACACTAGCTCCTAGGAGGAAGAGTGGTGGAGGGAGGCGGGGGGGTCACTGAAGCCCCGTTTACATGACAACGTTGTCATCAGAAATGAAAAGGTTTTTCCTTTGCGTTTTCAAAAGTGTTGCGCGTTCACACGGAGATGTGAGAATGACTGAAAACGCTGTAGCGTGCAAGTCACAATGGTAGTTGGCGATTTAGGTTTGTAGTAAAACAGTGGCATTACAACACGGGTACGCTGAAGATGAAGACAAACTTTTCACAAACAACAATGGAGAGTGGATGCACGAAGTGGATAACAAACTGAGCACAGTAAGCAGCACAGATGTTGCTTGGTAGACGGCTGAAGCTGTTGTTGTTCCTAGGTGCACGCGCAACCTTCCTTTGAACGAGTACCGTGCATGCGCCACGCGTCAACGTTTTCCTTGAAAATCCTGATTCCTGTTTACGGACGGATACCAAAACGTTTTCAAAACTTTTCACTCTGCACCCTGGTTTCAAAAGTTTGTGGATTCAGGCACTCCGAGTATCATTCTCATGTAAACGGAAGGCGTAAACTCAACAAAAACTCTCTGTTTTCATCCATTTTTGTTGTCACGTAAACAGGGTCTAACAGGTAGCAGATGATGTCAAATATATGTGGCAGGAGTCCGTGTTCATAATACGAGAGCAGACAAACAATTCACATCACAATTTTATTCTTTACTTCAGGGATACATGTTAAAAAGCATATCAACAGCATTGATTAGAGTTGAGAGATGCTCTGAAGCTCACAGAGGTGAATATGAAGCAGCGTCACTACGTGCACGGCGATTACACCAGAGGAGGAAGGTTGCAGAGTTTCATCTCCATATACAACAGCAGTGCTTTGGATGTGCAAAAGACCTGGTGGTGATTGTTTTGGAGCAGATGCTCCACAGAACTTTGATGATGTGCAGTGGAAACAACACTTCCGATGTCCAGACCCACATCTGAGTTTGTGTTACTGTCCTTACAATCATATAAACTTCAGAGGTTATTTTTATCCATCCTGTCTAGTCTATCCTTTCTGATTCCAAGCAGGTTGCACTGTTGCAGAAGATTTTGCTGTAAAAGCCAAAACAAGCTCAGTAGTGTCTGCAGCAGGAGCACAACACTGTATTCTGCTATTTTTTGTAGGTTTTTTGTTGCCAACAGGGAAACACAGGGGTGGCATTTTGAGATTTATTCACTCTGGCCTGTTTTCAAAGATATGCATTTTCAGATTCCCAGAACACCAGATCCGTGTGGGTGCCCATACGATAAAAATCCTCTGCGAATACTTTGAACTCATCTCTGTTTGGATGGTCCCTCAGATTGATACCCCTCACACAAGAACCATTTATCCCTTTAATGCCTGAAAACACAAATTGTAGCCAGAAAAATCTATTGTTTTGGAGTTGAAATGTTTATTTCACTTTCTACTGAAATCCTAAAAAAAATCAAAATTTCCATAAAAATTTGACATATATATTTTTATATCTCATTTCATACATTAGGTGTTTTTGGTAAGTGATGAGCCATTTGAGGACATTTTTTATCGTTTATCTGATTGTATTCAGATGTTTTTTTTTTTTAAGTAATTTGTTGATTATTTTGATTAGATAGAGGTATCATAAAAGTATGGATTAAATATGATACAACAGGCGTTAAAGGGTTAAGCTTTGTTTTTGAGTGGTCTGGTGTGGTTCAGTACAGTTTGGTATGGTTTGAAGTGGTGAATCCTGATTTTATTTGCAGACTAGACTAGCAGACTAGAGACTGGTCTGCTCCAGAGTTTATTTGGGCATTCAGACCATCCCAGACTTAACAAACTTTAAGATACTGCATCAGAGTTTGTTTGAACCAAAGTTTCAGGGTAGGTCTGAGAACAACCTGATAAAGGCATACAAGGTCAAGAATGATCTTAAAAACCCTTAAGTCAAACATTTATCTCTTCAAGTTAAAACCTCAAAGTTAAAACTCATGCACATCTAAACCCTAAAACAATCCTAGGAGGTCCATCCAAGTGTAACAAAGATACACACCCAGAAACACACACGCAGACACTGGTCCATAATGACAGGGCCATTGTTGTCTGCGTCCAGTGAGCAGTTCTCACAGTCAGCGTCGGTGAATCACTTGAAATTTAAATATACAGTATGTGTGTGGGGGTTTTGTGAATCTAGGAGCATCTCCTCTCTTATTTTATTTCACATTTATACACAAAAGGCCTCTCAGCCGCTCAGGGAGGTGACCTTAACAACAGGCTGCACACATGGGAAAGTTTTTGGTAATTTGACTTCAGGAAAACAGTCAGAGGCTACCGTTCAGATGAATTGTAGAGCCAGGTTTCCTCTCTAATTTTGGCGTCCACTGAATGCTCTCAGTTGACTTTTGTTCCATGTTTAGCCATAATTTATTTTTTAGTTTGGCGCACAAAGGCCTTTCTACTGTGACAATCCCGCCTTTCTTTATACTTTTGGGATATTTTCTTTCTGCATTAATGTTTTGCAGCAGCAGCAGGTTTCTGTCTCATAAATCTGGAGGAAAAAACACTTGTGTAGTGGTTGTATAGCGTCTTTGTCAGCGGGGTCCTCCAGCCCAGTCTGAAGATGCCTTCTCATTAATTCGGGGGTGCTGGGCCTTATTGTTGTGCTAATCAGGCACAGATGTGGACACCCCGACTCCAGAAAATCATCCGAGCAGCCCTGACAGCAGACGCCTCTCAGGAGGAAGAGGGAGGGGGGCGTCCTAGAGGGACCGTTGTAATAGTTTTTGACAGGGATCCAAACCAAATATGTACACGCGTGAAAATGAATCAAGCTTGAGCTGTCACCGTCTGAACTGAGATATTTATGACAGTGTGGAGGGAACAGAGAGAGAGTGATGTTTGATTTGATGCCCCAGAAAAGCTTAAAGATGTGATCCTTCTCCATGATGTGCCAATGATAGAGGCATGTGTCCCTACAGCTCAGGTAAAGCTTGATTCATGTTTCTCTGCATGTTAATGTGCTCACATTAGCTCATCAGAAATGAACACAACACACAGGTGAGGTTTATTAGATTGAGAAAGCAGCAGAGTGGGTCTTGGGTTGGCTGGTTTAAATCTCTATAAGCTTTGTGAGTGCATAGTTTTTAATTAAGTCAATCATGTTTAGCACCTTAGTGGTTTTATTGATCAAAAAGTGCTGTAGTGTCCAAACAAGCTACATTTCCTACATTTTAAGGATGAGAAAAAGATGCTTGTGACATGGGCATGCGTTTACAGATTGTAGTGTTCTTACTTGAAGCCCAAAAAACACACACACAAAAAAAAGAGAAAGTTTTTCACTGGGTATGTTTTTTTGTTTATTTCTGTGTAAGGCCTGAGACCAGTTCTGTACAGAACATAAAGGTACTAAATGTAAATGTTATATATAAAGCCCTTTACAACAACCCTTTCAGTGAACCAAAGTGCTTTACGATAGATAATAAATAAAAAGGAATAAATAAAAACAACAACAAAAAAAACAATAAAGCATTAAAATAGAATAAAATAACATACAATAAAAATAAAATAAAGTAAAAGTGTCACCTCGCTACTTGGTGTTAAAAGCCATCCTAAATAAATAGGTTTGAAGAGGCCCAGGTCAGAAATAAGACACATTTCGGCTGGGGAGCTTATTCCAGAGCCTAGGAGCAGCAGCAGAAAAGGCTTCAGTGTTTGTATTTTGATCGGGGCTCTTCCAGCAGACGTTGGTTAGGCGACCTCAAAACTTTACCAGGCTCCCAAACAGTTAAAAGCTCAGATAAATACAATGGGGCGAGGCCATTAAAGATCTTTTAAAACAAGCATTAAAAGTTTAAAATGGACGAGAAGACAATGAAGGGAGTTGATGACAGGAGTGATGTGCACTTGTCTGATGGATGGATGGATGTGTGGATGGACATACAGACGACTGGACAAACAGACTGTCTATCAAACAAGTACTGAACCAAATATATTTGGTTTGTTCAAACAGTTGGATTGGTACCTTTGTCATCTGGGGGTGAGTTTCATTTTAGTAGCTGCCCTCCTTTTTTGTAAAAGGGGGGCAATAAAAACAGGATACAATGATTTGTAAATCCTTTTTAACCTACTCACTAGGCATTTAGAGATTTCAGAATCTACAGTCCATAATGTAATCAATAGATTCATAGAATCTGGAGAAATCTTTGCACATAGAGTGGCAAGGTCAAAAACCATCACTGAATGCCCATGACCTTTGATACCACAGGCAGCAGTACATCAAAAACTGGACTCACTCTGTAAAGGGTAGTATCATGTGGACTCCAGAACACGAGAAAACCATTGGCTACGTTTACACTAGAGCTTTACTTCCCCTTTAATTCAGAAAAAAACTTAGATCCTCCTTAAAAAGGTTAAAAATGACCTTGTAAACACCTAATTCCAAATGAAGATGACCAATCCAAATTAAACTTAATTCGAAAGTAGGTGGCTGGTTTATTCTGATTTTAAATCTGAATTGAATAATCCTTCGATCATGTTGTCTGTGCATGCTCGTTCCCTTGTCCTGTCGCAATGACGCACATATTCCACGCTGGCGGGAACAGGATGGCTGCCCGAAGCAAGTGCTGGACTCGAGCTGAGACAATTTATTTAATTAGAGCCTTAGAAGATTTGGAAATAGTGAAGAGAGTGGATGGATGTAAGCATAAAAATGCAGACCTTTTTGAAGTTGTAGCGTCCAAGTTGGATGAAGTTCCCCTGACAGAGACGCTGGAGATGCTGAACTGGAGTTTGTTTTCTTCCGGTAGACGTAAATACATCGCGTCAGCCCCCTGTCCAATCAGAACCATTTCCAACCCCCAGATATTAAAGCGGAATTGAATAAAGGCGAATAAACGTTTTTTCCATGTAAACCTCAATTCGGAATTACTATTTCCATGTAAATGCGAAGGAGAATACTTTAATTCCGAATTATTTAATTCTGAGTACTTAATTCTGAATTAAAAAGCATCATGTAACCGTGGCCAATGTCAGTGAACACAGTTCATCACGGCATCTACAAGAGCAAAGCCAAAGCCAGCAACACCCAGAACACACTGCCAGCTTCTCTGGCCCGAGCTCATTTGAGATGAACTGACGCATAGTGGGAAAGTGTGCTGTGGTCTGATCAGTCCACATTTCAGATTAGCTTTGGAAATTATGAAGGATGTGTCCTCCAGGCTAATGAGGAAAAGGACCATCCAGACTGTTTACAGAGCAAAGTTCAAAAGTCAGCATCTGTTATGGTATGTGGGTGTGTTAGTGCCCATGGCATAGGTAACTTGCACATCTGCTCAGACTGTTGAGCAACAGAAGTTGTACATCAAGCAAGAATAAGCAAGAATTCCACCTGCAAAGCTTCAATAATTTGTTTCCTCAGTTCACAAACACTTACTGAGTATTGTGATGTGACACAGTGGGAAACAAGCCCCTGTCCCAGCATATGTGGGACCTTGTTGGGGGCATCAAATTAAAAATGAGTTTATCAGTTTGATCATTAAATGTCTTGTCTTTATTCAGTATTCCACTGAATTTAGATGGAAAAGGATTACCAAATCAATCAATCAATCAATCAATCTTTATTTGTATAGCGCCAATTCATAACAAGTGTTATCTCAAGACACTTTACAATAGAGCACAAAGCTCTTCATATTATGGATACACATATATGCATAGATACATATATACATATAAAAATACACATATACATATATATACAAATATATACATCCAACACCCAACATGAATCCATATAGCCAATCATGAATCCCTCCATCATGGCGGCAAGAAAAAACCTTCTGTTAAGCAGCAGGAAATCTTGAATGTGGACCCCAGTCTCATGATGAACAGCAAATCCACACGATGCTGTGTTGGGTGTGTGGGCAAAGGGAGGGAGGTAAGTGGAGACAAGTGGACTAAAGTAAGAACTAAAGCTAGTGACAGATCAACGGACCAATCATAGACCTGTCGTCATCAAATTTGTTTCTGCTGCAAACAAATTTATTAGAGGAGGGACCTCATGTCTGTGTGGTTGTGGTGAAAAATTTATAGAAGTATAATCAATAAAAGTCTTACTGGAAGTAAGAATTTATGGTAGTGATGAGCTCATGGGTGCCCAGACCACAAGTGCATCCCTACCATATTTGTCTCCGTTAAGTATAAATGTATTAATGGTAGACCTCTTGAGATGTGACACCTCATTTTCAGGAGGGATCTCATGTCCATGTGGAGCTAAAGATAGTTACTATAGATGTATCAACCATGGATAGAAAGATCATGTTAATATCAACATTAACAGCTATAATGATTATGAACTGGAGTGAGATGGCCAAATATGTGTCAATGAATTCTGTTTTTATTTATGTTTAATACGGCATTCCAACTTCATTGGAATTGGGGTTTGAGTGTGTTTTATAATCTAGATGTTTCTCCATCCTTCTACTGCACCCTTTTAATACCAGGATCACGCTGCATCACAGACATTAAACTGTAGACCAGGCTGTCTGTGAGTTCAGGCATAAATGTTTTCTTGCATCCTCAAAATATGAACATGCCAACGTAGCACTCGACCACTCTTCACTTTTAGACAAACATTGATTTGCTATACAGCGAGAGCATCCGGCCTGAAAATGAAAAGACCTGCTCTGCAGGCCAAAATGCTTTAAGCCAATGGCTCCACAGAGTTAGCTGCTTCAATAACTTCTCCTTTCTTAAGTGAAAAAGGAAACTCAGGAGACCTGACACAGGTCCTCAAACAGTCACAGGTGTCACTCCAGTTATTTTACCCTCCACTGAGCAGCAGACGTCCATAGAGTCCACTCATGTTCATCATCACTGCTGTTCATCTTCTTCTGCCACACACTCAGATGAAGGTGTTTCCTCCTCTGTCAACGACTCTGTGTCAGTGTGTCAGCACGGGAAAACTCCTCTGTGTGTGTGTCTTTAAGGACGTAGAGTAACATGGCAGTGATAGTGAGGCACTGACACACACACGCGTACACAGGCCGTGTGGTATAATGACGGTCTGTGTGTGTGTGTTTAAGCCAGGTGGTTAGTAAGCTCTTTGTGCTTTTAGAAACTGTGAGATTCAGCGCCTTTGACCCGCGCTCCCCGCCACAAGACACACCTGCTGACTACACACACACACACCAGAATAATAAAGTCATTAAAACTGTTTTTTGACTCATTATTGAACCTCAAAATGCAGTTTTTAGGCAGAAATCACTAATTTAATAATTTATTTTGTTTTAATTAGACACCAAAATAAACCTTAAGGCTTCAACAGTCATTTCTACAATAAATACTCTAAAAAATATGGTCCAACAGTCTCAACAATATTGTTTTTAAGGTGGTATGTATCAGAGCTACAGCAGCCATATTTGGTTTAAATAACATTTTGATCAGTGGTTGCCACTCTGGTTTTTCCAGCAATGACAGTTTGCTTGTTTTACTTTAGTTTAGATGATGAAATGTCCATTAAATGTTCACATTTAAAGAAGGCCAAAGTACAAGCTAAAAAAAAAAAAAGTGTTTGGAAAATTCTACAGGTGAACAGGCGTATTAGAAACAGGTGAGTGTTGTAATTGGGTATAAAAGGAGCATCTCTGAAAGGCTCAATCGCTCACAAGCAATGATGGCATGAGGTCCACCACTTTCTGAGCTTTCTTAAAAGACAAACTGGAAAGGCTGAATAAAAAATATCTTTGGAGTAAGTATTGGGCTTTCACTGATTGTTTATTGGATATAGAGACAGCCATGTTTTGAATGAAAAGTTTACTTGACAATTGCTAGCATTAGCCCACAAAGTGGGTGTGATAGTTAAAGCAAATGATAGTTAAAGCTCCATAAAATGATTCGCAGATAAATGAAACAGACTTTGAAAGCCTTGCTAGAAAGGTCCACTAATTCTGGTTAGATATGTAGGTTTAAGTTCACTACGGAGACATTTTTATTTATTTGGCGTAAACATCCATCAAGCTACATGGTGGACGTCATCGTTTTGGACGTCCAGTCGAAGTGTAACGGACTGTGACATCACATGCAAATGGTCAATTAATGCTTATGTGAACAGTCACCTGTAGAGCACAGTAAGCTTGATAGCATCCAAAAGTGAATTATCTGCTGTCATTGATTTTGTTACATTTCACCTCTTTCAAATACGTTCAAATACTCGTCTTTATTTCTCCTTTTATTGTCCATCTTAACAACGAGGACATTCCTACACATATTATTTTGACATCCAGCCAATCAGCATCCTCAGTAAACAAAAAAGTGTCCACTCTCATTCTGTCCTGAGCAGCTTTAATTAACCCTTTGTGCATCCGTGGATGCTGAGGAGGGCCCGGCTCATGTCAGGGAATGAATTAGCTGATGCCGGAGACACTGTGGGATTAAGAATATCCCCCCAGAGGATGATGGGACATGAAGGGAGGGCAGTCACTCTGTTGAGATTAACACCTCGGTTTGCTTTTCCCACATGGCCTCTCAATCCCTCTGGAATGCTGCATCGCTGTCCCTTCAAACTAACGTCTTTCTTTACATCCCGGGCTAATTACAATATGAGTTTGGATGTTAGAGGGTCACGAGGTTTGCTTCTGTCTTATCAAGAAAAGAGACGGGCTTTGATGGTAGAGTGCAAAACGAATGGTTTAGTTTTAAATGTATCCTAACATGGATGATAAAGCTGTTGACCAGGACATATATTTCAGAGAACCTGTTGAAATTAATGCTTCATAAAGGCCCTTTCTTTGCTGTCAAGAACAGTGCAATCAAATGGAGGCAGTACATTTTTTTATTCAGTTATTTAAGTAATTGTGTATGGTGATGCTGAATTCTTCTTTTGATGCTTTTTGTCAGTGTTACTGAATGTTAAAGATATACAGTCTGTGCTATCTCTTTGTACTTTACAGCAGTTCGTACCATAAAATTAATTAATTAATTAACAAAGAGACAGAACATGCTAAAGATGGACAAACGAAGACGAGCCGTCATACTGTCACTAATTTTTAAGACATATAGATCATTATCAAAATCATTGAAAAGATGATAATAATACATAAAAAATACACATAATTATCAGTATATAAACACATACATTATTAAAGCATAATCAACCTATTAAATTATTTTATTTGATTATTTTACTGTAAATACCTTCATTTATTATAAAAGATGTTTTTTTTTTTTACTTTTTTTGAAAAACAAGGATTTGTTTGACTAATAGTTGACATATTTATATTGCAAATTTTCAAAATACACAACAAGCATAATGCTTGAATAAATATAGGTTTATCACATATTTTTTCTGTGACAAAATTTCCCCTTCACTTAAGGTATTTTTAAGTTTTCACAGTGTTATTTTATTTTGACTGTAAATAAATGTTTTACTTGTTTTATATTTTAAAGATTTTCAGTGTATTTAATGCAAAAATTACATTGTTTTTGATGTTAAAGTCTTGTTTTTGTTTCCATTTTACAGTATTGTACCTTAAGTTTCACAGACTCTTTTACAGTATAAATTTTTTTTTATATTTCTTGCTCACTTAAACCACACTTTTGCCTTTTTAATTGAACTGTCTTGGCTTGAAACAACTTCTTAATTGAACCATTTGTTTTCCAGTATTATGCACAAGTAACTCATAATAAGTGGTGAAAAGAGGCGTCTGAATAATTGCATTTGAAACTTAAAAAACAATATCGTTAAACAAACGTTTTGGGGGCCTGATACAAATCCTTGTGGAACTCCATGTTAACTTAAAAAGCTTTTTTACATATATTGAAATGCTTTAAAAAAATGAATCACAGTTTTCCTCATTATTACAGATTTTCTAAAAACAAGATGCAAAATACTAGCAGTTCTTGATGAAGACAAAGATTCAAACATGACGTGATTGAGATGTTTTAATTTGATCAGTCATTTTTTATTGAGATGTTTCCTCCAAGCTGCTCACTTCACGTCTAAAGACAGATTCTGACATCACCAAGCTGTGGACAAACGGACAGCCACAGGGCCCAAAAGTATGAGCTTAGGGTTTAAATCCCTCATCGTCTAACATCCCATTGTTCCCCAAATCCAGCCCACCTTTAAAAGAAGCCTTCTCTGAGCCCTGCAACAATGTGGCCTATAAGACCCCCCGAGACAAAAAGAAAGACAGATCCCGTCTCTTTTTTACCCCCAGCTCCCTCTCCTTCACTCTGTGCAAAAGCCTGATCCTCTGCTGTGAGAAGCTCTTAATCAGGGGCCAAACAATGAGGGCCCAGATCCCTGCTCTTTGACACAGGGCCTGATCTAATAAGCAGAGGAGGACTGGAGTGAGCGAGGAATGATCCAGGGGATTACTGGGAAAGATCTGGAGAGTGTGGGGAGAGGGGAGAAAACTCAAGAAAGTAAAGAAAACAGGATAAAACTAAGTAGAACTTAAAGACAAAAGTGTGGGCTGACATCAAACTAAATAACTAGCACTTGGAGAGCACAAACCTCCGCCAAGGTAGCTCACATATTGCTGTTACATATATAATCAATAGTTCCATGATAAAGTTACCATCATAAAATGATTCCTTCACCCTGAAAACCTACACCTAACACTCAGAATCATGTTGATATTATCATTAGTTTGCCAGTTATTGAGCAAAAATGATCATTCGCTAATGGTGGTTATCTGGATCACCACCAAAATCTAATAATTTTTAAGTTTGGCCATTACCAACATCTCCTGAAAATTTTAACAAAATCCATCCAGTAGTTTTTTGCTAATGTTGCTAACAAACAAACAAACAAACAAACAAACAGGGCCAAAAGCATGCCATCCTTGGTGAAGGTAATAACACTAGAGAGATTTGTGATTAAAGTTCATGTGAACAAAATTGGGCAGAAATGTGTAATTGTGATATATTGCTGTTGTAACACTGCCTCGTTGTGTTGAGAGTTACAAAACTGACACTTTTCACAGTTTAAAACTGCCACAATGAAGCTTCTTCATCATTCACATTAATTCTATAATCCAGTCACAGACAGTGACTGAAGAGGGCTGATCCTTTCAAGAAAAACTCAAGGGTGATTAAAAAAATCTTTGTCCCTTACAGTCATTTCTGGCCAGTCAGGCCTGCAGTTATATTGCACAACTAACCTAAATGTTGAACTACTTCCTCTTTTGCTGTGTTTCCACCAAGCAGACCAGTTCAGTTCGGCTCAGTGCAGTACACAATTACAGGTGTTTTACTTGACCTTGCACAGGAGCTGGATCAGCCTGATTCAATTTCCGTAATCAGAGAGAACCATCTCGCCAGGCGCCAGTCTACAACAAATGCGAGTGGCCCAAAGAGGCACGGCCCAATCAGAGTTCTTTAGAGCATATTTTAACAGATTTGGACTGAATTTCTTTATAATATGAAGAACAAACAACACTGAAAGCATTTCTCAATAGAAATTATTTTTTTGCCCAACGTCCGACATGTTTTTGGTGAAAGTTTGTTCTATGTGGCAGTAGTGTCCGCCTACTTCATTATCTGATTGGCCTGTAATGAATGTCACTCATGAAACGATCGACCAACAGACTGCTGTATGCTTTTGAAAGGTTCTGCCCTCCCCAAACACTTTTCTACAGGCTGCTGCCCAGATGGACTAGGGAATAAAAAGACTGGTCCATCTAGTGTGTCAGGTAATTTTTTTACTGTCAAATGAGGAGAAACTTTGCCCAAATAACTGACCTGTGCCATCCCACTTTTTGGCACTCCTCTTAAGGAGAGCTGAGCACACCCGCTCCCGAGACCACATCACCCCTGTCCTCCGAAACCTCCACTGGCTCCCCATAAAATACAGAATACACTTCAAAATCCTCCTCCTCACCCACAAAGCCCTCCATAATCAGGCCCCCTCCTATCTCTCCAGCCTGCTCCACCACTACACCCCCTCCCGTGACCTCCGATCCTCTGAAGCCCACCTCCTTTCCCTACCACCTGACACCAAGTACCGATCCTGGGGAGACAGAGCTTTCTCTGTTGCCGCCCCCACCCTCTGGAACGCACTACCATCACACATACGAAACTGTCCGAACCTGCCCACATTTAAAACCCTCACCAAAACCCACCTTTTTAGAATTGCTTTTAATGTATGACTGCTTTTACATGTACTTTATGTTCCTTTTCTTTTCTTTTTAATCATGTTTTTATTATGATGTTGTTTTCTATGATGCTCTTAACCTCTGTACAGCGTCTTTGAGTGCCTAGAAAAGCGCTTTATAAATAAAATTTATTATTATTATTATTATATACCAAACTGACCCTAAAGGATAAAGCTAAAAGTGCCACAGTCTGTCTATTAGTCACAAAAATCATCAATTCTCATGGGACAGCAGTAAAATGAATTTCCAAGCCTCAACATTTTAAAATAAGTCTTGGATTTAGAATGATTTGCTCACTGCTGTTACTGTAAGGAATGTCCGCATGAATAATGCTCCACAGAGTTCTGGAGTAGAAATGTGAGTATCAATACTCAATATTGAAGTATTGATTATTACTTTCAATATTGAGAACCTTAATTAAGTATCAACACTAAGAAAGTACTAAAATAAAATATATACCTGTGGTCCTCCTCAGACTGCTTGTAGTCCGTCTTTCTCTCTCCGAGCAAAGTTCTGTGTCATGTGACTTTGGAGACCAATCAGTAAATCAGCTGCAGCTGCGAGCATACAAACAGACACATAACACAGCTCTGTAAACAACAAGAGATATGGAAAGAAAATAGTTTTATGCATGGTTACTTTAAGGGATAATAATGGCTTTTTGATGTTCAAAAAAATTCTTTTTAATCAGTGGAACTATGTGTCTTGTTGTTTCATTTGGTTTGTATTTATAAAAATCTCATATTACTTAACTGTTTAATGGTAGAATATCTAATTAACTTTTTTTTCTCTCTGGATGAAACCATAAATCAAACAAACTTTTAAGATCCGATGGTCAAGACCACGTTTCTCATGTAAGCTTTTGATCACTGAAAAACAGCAAATTCATTGGAGATGTCTGGAGTCAGTACTGACAAAAATACAACAGAAAGTATCAATAGTGTTTTGATTTGTAAAACTTAGGTATTGCCCATCACTTTAATGGAGTGCTAGAGGTCCTCCATTGTTGCTCTTTGTTCACAGTTGCACTGCTGTTACACATTTCCCATTTACCTAGGTGGTGTGGCCCTCTCCTCTGGCTAACACCCCCACCTTCAAGTGAAGGTACAGCTGGCGGTGGAAATGCAAAAAAAGATCAGGGCTTACTGCTCCTAACTGTACCAAACTGTACTGAACCAAACTGGACCACTCGCTGAAATCGAGGCTTTTGTCCCTGAAAAGACATTGATGAGGCCGTTCATTTTCTGACCGGGAACAACCATTTCAGCTCGAAGCTTTCAAGATGGATCTGCCTGATGATAGACATCAAATCTGGTGAATCAAGCTGCTTTGCAAGGCTAGTATATAAATAGGCTTTGAGCTAATAAGAACAGGATATATGTATTATCATTCTACAAGTGAATACAACAATATTGCACATGATACCTTCACAATAAATTACTAGAACTATTTTTCCCTGAACTTCAGCTGCTCAGTGTGCTGACGACTTCCACAGATCAGAAGGTAAAAGTAGAGTTTGATTCTTGTTTAACATGGTAAAATTGCAGACAACATTGTGATAAAGCGAGCCATGGTGATTCATTGAGTAATGAATGTCAGTACATCTTGGTGTCTTTTGGCCTGCTGCCTCTGTGTTTACATATTTGGCACATCTGCACTGTGTAAGGTCCTGCTGTTTTGTTAGCACCAGCTCTGTTTGCCCTGTGCAGACTATGAAATTAACTGAAATTGAAAAAGAGGCAAATTTCTATGTGAACTTTTGATTTTATTGCATTTTTATGTAGAAGTGAATGTTGAGGAGTACAAATCTTTTGAATGTAGAGGGACTGAAAAAAGAAATTAAAGTGTCTGTAAATCAGAAACTAACCTATGCTTGAGGGAAAGTTTAACATGTACAAGAGAAACTCTGAGATGACAACATGACAATTAACCTTAAGAAAAGTCTGAACTTCTGTTGCATTAACAATAATTTATTTTGTTTGTCAGAAATCACATTTAAAACAATGTAACCAAACAATTTAGTGAAAGAAAGTGTTGCAGTTTGAACTTACTCATTTATGACATATGCATGGATACACCAATGTATGACAAACCTACAAACATATGTTTCTAGCTGTTGCATTTTATAACATTCAGTACTACTGTGAAACATCTGCTAACCCGTGGTAACATCAACCTAACATTAATACCAGTCTAACAGGAAAAAACAAAATATAAAACACTTCTCAGGTCAGGATGCCAACCTTTTCAGTTGCATTTCCAACAGTTTTAACTGTCAGCAATGCCCCAGGAAGCCAGCTTGCATCTCCCCAGCTACCAACCTCCAAGTATGTTTTTTATTTGGGACTTGAACCAGCCACCCTATGATGCCCAGCCCAAATCCTTACGGACTGAGCTACACTGCCGCTAGACTGCCTTGCAGCTGCAAAAATCGGGTCGTAAGCACACCTTACATCAAACAACCACAGTCACAAGAGTGCTCCCCAAGTCCACAAACACTTCTCAAGATTTTAACACGACTTTTTGGATTTTTCTGTGACTTTAAAATCACAGGGAACGCTGTGTGGTGTCTGCCTGTATTTCATGTTAGCTCCCAGTTTTGCTTTGTTTTGCCTCCGGCTTCAGCCTAATGTCACTTGTGCTGTAGGTTGTGATAAAAGTGTGGGTAATCAAACCGATAACAACGTCCCTGGAGTTAAAATTACAACGAAAGTGTCCAGAATGGGATAAAATTTAAAGTTTAGTTTTACTGTGGTCACCACTGAGCTGTGTTTTGGCTGACTTTGAGATATTAAGGGGGCCGATGGATTCTGTTTTGGGTGAGGGGACAGGAAGGAGCTATGGGAGTCGAAGATCCCCCTTCCTCCTTCCAGGCAGGACTTCAGCTCCTCTTTTTTCCCTCTTAGCCTCTTTACTCAAAAGCCTTCCTTCATCCCCTGCTTAAACTCCTCTTAACCCAACCATCGTCCTGAGGCCCCCTCCTCTTCTGCCTCCATCTATCCCCCCTTATGCCAACCCCCTCCTGCTGCTTCGATCACATCTATTTATACGTTGACCGATCAGGCCAGGTCAGCAGGTAAATATATTTGCTCCTACCTTCAGAATGAGAGGTTTCGAAGAGGAAAAACGAATGTCTTGAAAATTGAACATTCTTGTGGTCAACACTGGATGATGATTGTGTCATCTACGTGATCTTAAGCTGTTATGCAAGTTTAATGATAAAAATAAGATTGAAACATTAGCCTGTTTTATAAGTCAATCATACAGGTAGCAAGATAAATTCATGATTTTCAGAAAGAAACACCAGAAATCTTTCACGAAAGTGCCCTAAAATTTAATACTCCATGATAATATTTAACCAGATTTCAGTCAGTTTCATTTCTTTGCTTTAAAACTAGATTTAGGTATGTCCCATCTGAGACTTCATGTTGTGTGGGGTTCATTCATAGGGGTGCTGTACTATTTGAAGGAGGAGGTATCTCTCCCCTCCTGCTCCAATAGAGAGGGCGGGTCCATTAGAAAAAGCTACTGTGACACCGGGTTTGTGAGACGTTTGATGTCCTCACAGTGGCAGGCTGCAGAGGAGGAGTAAAGACCTGAGGGCTTCTTAAAGGAAAGACCTGGTGGGTCTGGGAGGATCATCCATAGGGGCCGTCTGTATGGATCGGGGTTTATAATTGTATCGGTGTTTTGTCCTCACGATCTGGCATTTCAGGTGCCTGAAAACTAACAAATTTTCAGGCACCTGAAATGCCTGGTGCATTTCAAATTCTAACAAATTTGAAAACGGGTCCCAAAGTGGATAAATCTGAAAACATCAGCTGAGTGTTTCCATGTGGACACGAATATGGATAGTTTCCAAAGTGATGACGCCATAGACCCACCTCTCACTTAAACCACACGGGCGAACCCCAACAACAGGAACAATGGTGGAATACGGCGTCGTGCTCATGCGGCAGAGGCTTCTGAGGTTACTACAGCAATATCCTCTGCTCTTCTACAACCACCATGGGCAACAAGAGGACACCAAGAAGAAGTGTTTGTTCACAGTTCTCATGATCTATGCCCTTTCCGTCTCAGTGAGCTGTTCACAGAGAAACCAGAAGTCAACAGGAAACTGCTTCTTAAATAAAACCGAATGTGTGGAAGAGCCTTACACAGACACTGGTCACACTGTGGGGTGGCATCCCAGTCTTCAACCAGTGTTTGTCACAAGTCAGCCAACAGTCACAAGCTATCAGTGAGGTTGAAGTCAGGAATTAAATCCTCTTCACTCTTCACTCTTAACTGACCACTGTGCCCATACTCACAGGTGCTGACCCTGATTTTAAGCACCTGGGGGTAACAGAAGCTCAAAACAGGAGTCAATATCAAAAGCAAAAAGAAAAAAAAATAGGCTTTTGACATCGGCAGAGATTTGGTGAATTATTAGGTGGAACCTACATTATCAGCTCTGCTGCTCATCCCACAAACACATGCTCCTTACAAATGTGGCACCATTTAAAAGTGTTATAAACAAGCTTTCTGAGGGTACAAGATTTATTGCTGAGAAGTATTGTAACAACAAATAAATCATCTACTAACCAGCAATATCCTTACTTGTGTGCCTAGTTACTCGACATGCAAAATGATCAAAGAAACTATGGCGACCTCTCATCACTTCTTGATATGAATGAACTAAAACAGAAAATAGAAGCTGGTTTCTTATGTAAAAGTTACCTAAAGCCTTAAGTATAAAGAAGTAAAACCTTTTGATAAGACATTGCAGTTAAACAAAAATATATACACAATAAAAGATTTAATATCACTATTGAACGGCTGTGGAAACATTTTTATCTGATATCAGAGACGTATCCTGATTAAAGGGAAGAAGTCATAATCTGAGGAGCGACAGGAAAAAGAGCTGCTGCCGAGAGAAGACAGAAGAGGTCCAGGAGGAAGAGTCAGACCACAGATCTGTTTCCATCCTCTTTCTCTGTTTATTGAACTGTAATCATGAATAATACCCTCCATATGTAGCACGTTACCGGATTTCCTCCACGCTGCTGTAGCCCGGGAGTCTGCATTCGCTCAAACCCTCAGTGTTGAGGTTAACCAAACAAGTCTCTGCGTGTACATCCTGGGTCTATCACACTGTGTTTGGACGGCAGCAGTGCCTCCAATGTTAGCCAAAGTATCTGTAACAAAACACACATGGTACTAAAGGACCAAAAATAGGCTCCATAAACATGTACCTACTACAGATGAACTCAGCATGGTGTGTTTGAGCACAAGATGTTCAGCGAAAATGATGTGAAACAAGTGTTTTCAAAATGAGCCTCTGCTCAGATTTCTTCACTGCCTGATGTGGATGAGATATGCCTGATTCAGCCATCACTCAACAAACAAAGATTAAAGTCAGGACTGATCTGCACCTTTACTTGTTTTGGCAAATACAAAACTCTTTATCTGGATTTGTTAGGATGGGGCCACTTATTGTGCCAGCTTCATTTAAGCCCTGTTCACAGATGCACTAAATTTCTGGAGTTTTCCTGATTTTTGGGGGTTGATAACAGTGGTTTCCAACATTTTTTCTGGTGAGCACCCCCTGTTGAACCTAAAGCCCAATTCACATAGCCTTTACGCAAAAGCACTGCAACGAGGCTTCACTATATTTACATCCAGAGGCATTCACATGAATTCCACAAGACCGTAGTATCTGTGTCAATTCATGTGTCAATCTATACAAAAACATGTATGCATTGCTGTGCACATTAAACTCAAATGTTAGAGCACACTCACACTTAGGTCTTTGATCTGTGCCAAGCTTATGCACGATTGCCCTCCCAAGTGCCCCACTGACCTGCAGTCTCATTGTCTCTGACTAACTCGTACTTCAGCCTGATTATGACACACACTCACAGCTGGCACAACATAGAGCAACACAGAGACAAAGACAAGACTTTACCCTTTTGTGTGATATTTTGAGTTATTTTGATTAAACACAGCCCTCAAACACCAGCCAATCAAGCATTATTAGTAATGAAAGTAATGTCTCACCTGAGCAGCTGTATGAAGAGAAATTAGAGAAAAAGGCTTCTGTGGATCTCCTCTTAGTCATTTACTTGAAAAAAATTGAGTTCTTTCATTAAAATATAACTTTACAGATGTCATATAAACAGTTATTTATGGCTGAAGCAATTGGTGTCTCTCTCTCCTGTTCAGGATCGCTGTATTTCCTCACATGGCATATTGGCCTGCTTTATATGGCTTTAGTTGAGTTTGTACAATGTTCAGCAGCCTGAAGCTCAGTCAGGCCAATGTTCCCTTTAGCTGAATGCATTGCTTACATCAACATCAGCGAATGCTTAAAATCCGTAGAAAATTATTGAGGGGGCCATCGGGAAACATCATACTCCACCAGCACAATGCTTTTTTCCACCTTAAATATGCCTCTGTCTGCGGACTGGACCAGTGGTGCACTTTTGCGCTAATGCTGGAAATACATAGTGAGTCTATTTTCAGCAGGAGCCGCTTCAGCTCCACGTCGACCCCCGCCAAGCAGATGGACTAAAGGCAGGAAAACAAGTGCTGAGAGTTTCCAGGTCATGTCAAAATACGATGGAATAGTGGAAATAATGTGGATTCCTACAGCAAGGAAAGGAGATATAACCTGTTGTTAACATGTTTGTCTTCCTGTTATCTCTAAACCCACAAGTACCTCATGAAGTTGAGGTTCTTTTGTGATCTTTGGGATCTCATGTTTTAAGCTTTTTAGCCTAGGCTCCACTGTGCAGCACTTTACATACTCTCCCAAACGGATGAAGACGCGCGTCATCGGTAAGTCAGAGCAAAGCTGCAGCACTGTAAATATTATTACTTGATGTGTGTGAATTGGGCTGTAGGAAGACTTTAGGGGCTGACCTGAAATGTTCTTGAAATTTTAAGTTTGTGCATAAATTATAGATATTATTGTATATTACATATTCTGTTCAATTCCAAGCCATGTTTTTATAACCAATCAACCTGCAAGTGTTTCTTTTCATCCTATAAACTTGTTGCCAGTCATCATGACATTTCCAAAACACACCCCCTCTCCCACAAACACAAACAGCATTTAAAGCAGGCTTACTCATACACAAACATGAACACAACCTCTGTTTCCCTTCATTCTCTTCTGCATGTTAAGAATATACCAGCACACCGCGGAAAACAAACATAAACAAATGAATGCAAATCATGTCAGAACTCCCCGCTGTATGTCAGGGAAAAAATGACGTCGCAGAGGAAGAAAGAGGGAATCCTCCTCTGCCTGAGGTTATCAGAGTCGGGTTGTTTCAGCCATGGCGTATGTCCCAAATACTTCAAAGAGGGACGTGTTCACACACACACACAGGCAGTCATCCAGCCAAACAAATAATTAACAAAGTCAGTGAGATTAATTAAAGCGGCAGGGTTCAGGCAGGGTTCAGACCTCTGTGTGTGAGCGGGGGGAGAACGGGACTCCCCTGCTGGATGTGATTAGAGAACCAAAGAAGAAAGGGAGGAGAGGCGAGGGAAAACAGTGGCTGTCACTGATATCCATCTTCATGTAAACAGCTGGCTGTGTGGAGGTGTGTGTGTGCATTTGTGTGTGTGTGGGGGGGACAAGTAGTGTGTAGTGACTTCATGCGAAGCACAAGAGTTGGTGTGAAAATGATGGCCAAACATATTTCTATCACAGGAATTAGAGTACCAATTTACAGAGAAGGGAAGGGGTCAAAGTTATCAACTGATATACTGTAAATAACAATATGACCAAACCAGGCAGGATCATGTGGGGGGCGGGGCTTCAACCCAACAAAGGAAAACAAGTGCTCCGAGTTTGCAGGTCAATTCAAATTACATCAGAAATAAGGAAATAACATTGATGTGTACAGAACATCAGCATCAGACAGGAAATATAACCTGTGGTGCATGTTGCTCCTTCTGTTATCTTGTAAACTCACAATTATCTCATGAAGTTGTTTTCTCATTATCTTTGATCCCATGTTTCAAGTTCCCAGGGCTGCGCTCTAACCTGACACACCAGATGGACCGTTCAATACATTTCACCAGGCCATCTGGCAACAGCCCATAGAAAGTGTTCAGAATGGGCAGAACCTTTCAAAAACATATCTGGCAGGTGATTGGATGATTATTCCGTCAGTAATATTCATAATGTGCCAATCTAATGTAGTAGCAGGTACTCACAAAACATAAGCCCTTTGTAGAACAAACTTTCGACAAAACATGTCATCAGTGGATCAAAAATGTCCTTTCTATCGAGAAGTGCTTCCAGTGTTGTGATTTGTTGTTGTTTCATAAAGAAATACGGACTATAGCTGATAAAACTGCTACTAAAGCTGTTAGCATCTATGCTAATCTCTGTTTCCTGCTGTGGTCTTTCTCGTAGCCCCCACCTCTTCCTGCTCTAAAAGACTCTGATTGGGCCTTGCTGTTTGGGAGGCTTACAGTCATTGTAGACTGGTCCTTGGCAAACATCTCCAATCTAGATCTGGATACAGACATTGAATCAGGCAGATCCAGCTGCACTGCAAGGTTAGCTGCACTCAGCTGCGCAGTGCTTTAAAAATGCTTCCTTTGGGCGAAGCTACCCAACGCAGTGAAGTGAAAATCAGGGTGACATTTACTTAATTGTATTAAAACCTAAAAACCTGAACTCTACAATATGTATTTACTTATCAGTGATACATTTTTCTAGTTTCATGAATGAATTTAACATATTTACAGAGAAAAGCTGACCTGAGCGTGTATCACAGCGTGTCCAGGAAGAGGTGTAGAGGGGCAGCATGATGAGTCATTTTTTTGCACCTTTTTTTTTATTTTAATCAGTAATCCGATAGAAAATGCCATGGACACAAACTTTGCACACCGTCTCTTGTGTGTTTGTTAAAATTTGCAGTTCAAGACAATACCTTCAGGATCTGTAATGCAGCAATTATGTCTCAATCCATCCACTCCCTGCAGAGCCATGTTGGTGTATCAGGCTTGTTCAAAACTGCTAGTCCTACAAGTCCTCCATGTTGTAAACACGCAATCCTCTTTGACAGCTTCAGTGAACCCATGCTGTAGACCATTGATCATCACCTGGAGATCCAGGGTCAAATCAGGTCCCCGTTAATACCAACTGAGCATCGTTTGCACCCCACAGCCCACCTGAGTGTTTTTGCTGACCATGTCCATCCTGTTATGACCACAGTAGTACCCATTTGATGGCTACCTCATCAGGAAAACTCTTGTCACATAGCTCAAATCATCCCAAACTGGTTTCTTGAACATAATAATGAGTTCACTGCACTCCAGCAGCCTCCACAGTCACCAGATCTCAATCCAATAGAGCACGTTTAGGATGTGGTGAAATAGGACATTTGCATCATGGATGTGCAGCCGACAAATTTGCTGCAACTGCAGGAAGCTATCACATCCATATGAGCAAACTCTCTAAAGGAATGATTCGAGCTCCTTGTAGAAACTGGGTCACGAAGAATTGAGGCAGTTCTGAAGGTTAAATGGGTCCAACCTGGTATCAGCAGGATGTACGTAATAAAGTGGCAGATGAGTGTATGCTTTTAGTTTTTGTTTTCCTTCAATCTGTCTTTAAAAAAAATCTCATTGTATAATCCTACAACTTTACGTTCTGTCAAGCAAACAGTTTAGCTTCACAGCACGACTTACATTCACTGGTATATCCAATGATAAGTTTTACTAGCAGCTCCCTGACTGTGGGACCCTCCCTCTCCCCTCTCTGTTCCTCTCCCTCCCCCTCTCCTCGGTCCTTTCAGCTCTGTGTTTTGGCAGCAGCGCTCCCCCTGCATCACAAAGCCTGTACTCTCAGCTTGTCCCATTGTGTTGCGAACATCGCAGGTAATGATTAACACAAACACAAAACAATGGGAGCTTCAGCACACCAGCCAGCGTGGGAGTCAATAGTCTGCAAGTTTGGAAGAAGGGACCACAAACATGTTGGATGATTTAAGATTTTTAGACTTAAGAAGGATGAAAAAGCTGTCATGTGAATGGGATTTCTACATTTTTGTTTCAAGGTGCATTATCGGCATGCTGGAATGCTGAAAAGTAGAGCATGAGATAGTACAGAAAATGTTAAGAATGCTGCTCAGAAAGTCTGAATAAGCAAAGTCAAATCAGATTTGAGCTGATTTGTTTGTTTCAGAATGACCAAAAAAAATCAGATGTTAAGAAAGGAAACAAATGTATATGAAAAAGAAAACAGACTGAAACTAACCAAACAAACATGCTAAAAGTCTCTTTATTTTTCTCTTTAAAATTGTTTTTTTTTTTTTTTTATCTCTGTATACTTTGTTTAGTTTGTCCTTTCTGCACAATATTTGCAAAAATATTTCACAATTTCATTGGTTATAAGCATGACATTTTTTTAAAATCACCCATCTTTACTGGTTGTTTCCTCTTGAAAAGCCTGTAGATTGTGCCTTGTCGAAGCATTCCTGGAGGAGGGACACGTAGAATTTTCTATAGCAGGAGTAGTACCAAAACAAAGCCACTTGTTTGCTGAAAAATAAGTTGTTGTTGGGATGGCACAAATTTACTGGTGTTTCCACTGTCAAATGAGGAGAAGGTGCCCAAATAACCTGTGCCATCCCACTTTTTGGCAACCCTCTGAAGCGGTGGATTTTGAGTTAAAGAAAGTCCGTACAAAGCAATGACCCATAGAGTACTGGAGTGCTGGAGGGCCTCCATCGTTGCTTATCGTTTACAAGCTATTGCAGACTGTTGCACTGTCTCCTGCAATTGTGAAGTCATGCATTTACATAGCCAGCACGGCCCTCACATTTTCCACCCTAAAGTGAAGGTACAGCTGGTGACAGAAATGTAAATAAGATCAGGGTTAAAAGCTCTAAACATATCAAACCAAACCAGAGTCACTACCACAAGACACTCAGCAAAATTCACATGGCACATTAGTAATAATGAAAATAAATTAGAGTCGGTGCATTGGAGGCTTATTTTCCTTAAAGGTGTAGAGCTGCTGGGAACCCGATCAGCCATTTCACTGACTTCAACTGGGCATCACTCAGAGAGCTCAAACCTCCGCCAAGGGAGCTCACTTAAGCAGTTCCATCATGAAGTGATGCTTATGATTCACTGATGCTAAAAAGACACCTAGCACTTTGAATCATGATGATATCATTATTAGTTGATTAATTGAATTATTGAGCGAAAATGATCTATCACTAACTGCAGTTTTCCAGATCACCACATAAAATCCAATCATTTCTAAGCTGGGTCATTACCAACATCTCCTGAAAATTTCAGCAGGATATGTTCAGCATTTTTTTCTTAATCTTGCTAACAAACAAACAAACAGACAAATACAGGTGACAGAAACAAAAATACTGATATATCCCTTTAGCTGTGACCTTTGTCGTGAGTGGCTGCGTTTTACTACTCAAATTTGCATCATTACATTGGTGGGAGGAGAGGAGTAAAGGAAAGATGCTAAATCACAGTCTGTGTTGTTGTTGGAGTTTAAATGTCATTGAAAAAATAAATACAGTTGATGAAATGAAGACACAGTGCATGCAGGTTTACAGCTGGAGGCTCCACTGATCTTATGGATGCAGGAAAGCAGGGCACCGAGGTGACCACTGGTGATGACAAAGTGCGCCACAGAAAACTACAGGCTGCCCTTTCAGAAGCATAAAAACAAATAAAGACAGTAGTAGATCGTAGGAGTCAGCATTTAATCAAATATTAAGGCGATCTCAACCTTTAGAAAAGTAAAGATCTTTACATTTACAGTTTATGCTGCTCAGGTTTAGAGCTGCAGGCAGGTTTTAGCCTCTTGACTCAAGTTAAATCAGGACCCTATTGTCGCTGCGGTCACGTTGGAGCAGAACATTCACAAAACAGTCAGAAATTTCAATATAAATGTGACCTGATGTTTCCGTAATGTGTCCCTGCTGTGACGTAGACTAATGAGCGACCAGCCACACCTCACACAATCCTCCTGACCTCCAGTCCACCTCACTTTCCCTCCACACACACCCTCACCCCGATGATTATCATTAACCCCAACATGGCCCCTCCTCCTCCTCAATCTGTTATCAGCTGTCAGGCACCAACCAGCCCCGGTATTCCCCATTAGCATTAACATCAGTATGCAGCAGGCTATCAATGCTATCTGGACCTGAGGGCGGCGGGAGGGTCGGGAGGGATCCCACATATCTCTGATGTCATCAGATAAAGATGTGGGATGGAGGGTCTGGTCCTGGTCGAGGGGAGGGGTCTCATGTGAAGGTATTTGATTCTATCACAGAGAATGTGCTTCAGAGAACTTCAACTCAGGGGTATGAACAAGAAAATGGTAATAATAACATTGTATCTTCTCTGGTGTTGGTTTTAAACATATACGATGCTACTTGATTAGCTTAGCTTAAAGAGTTGCACCAGGAGCCGAGCTGACTCCCACCCTTCTGCTCCTGTGGTCCTGTAGATGGTCAAATTTCAAGCCTGATTGACTCTGCATCAGATACTCACTGAAATGTCCTGTCACACAATTAGTTGTCAACAAATTAAGACTGTGCTGACTGCCTCTGCCTTTTTGTTGTTTCTCTGAATGGTTCTAACCTGGTCAAGGCTTTGGACTGACCACCTGCTCCTTCATGATATGAGTCCCAGTCTTACAAATGTTTTCAACCACTTTATATATCAACCTGACAACAGCAGAAACAATGGCAGGATACAGTGTCACGTTCGTGCTGCAGAAGCCACTGAACTTGTTTTGACTTTAACAACAAAATCTTCTGCTCCTCTACGACCAGAGTGAGCAGTGAGAGGACACGGCGAACAGCATACGCCACAGTTTGTTCACATTTTTCATGATGTATGCACATGCTCCATGTCTTCTTCTATGGTTTTGGTGTTTATCTGCAGCAGTGTTACAGTGCCACTTGCAAACTGGCATATATACTGCAGCATTTTCAGTGTTTTTGTGTGGACGGACACATTTCTTGAAACAATGCCATCTTTACAGAGAAAGTTTTCAATACAAAAATGTTTCTGTCTTGGACAGGGTCTAAAGCTCTATAGGGCCACTTCTGAACCCTATCATGCTTTGCTTTTGGTACTTTCTGCTTTGTTTTCTTTAACAGTAATGATAGTACCTCTTAAAGGTAGGTAGAGTCATCATAAGTTGGCTGAGAGAAACTATCATGACATCCATCCATTATTTATGCTGCTTTTTGTCTTTCCGTGGACTCACGGGGCTGGAGACTATCCCAGTTGACACTTGGCGAGTGGCAGGTTAACACTGGCCTGTAAGGTTGTCATTTTTCCCAAAAAATCAAACTTGAATGGTTTTCATACACTTTAGTAACCAAAGACATTTTGTTTCTTTGCAGGAAATTAGAAGGTTTTTGAACTCTTGTGATTATGAACATACTCCGGTAGTAGGGATGCATGGTATTGGACTTTTCCGATATCTGTTACAAAGATGTTTCTGAACTTATTTTTTTCTTTTAACCTTTATTTAGTCATGTTAGTCCCAAAGAGACCTGACAGCAACACACACTTTTAACACAATCGTGCAAAGTAATACAACCTTGTTGTTGTGCCAGGTTAAAATATCGTGTAAAGCTCATTAATGCCAACTACTGTGGTAAAGTTTGGGGCAGAGCAACTACTTTTACAATATAAAACTATATTAAACATATAAAAAACTTTTTTTATAGTGACGCACACACATAGCATTCCTCACCAACCCAAAAATTTAGCTGATTTCTGTTACTTGTCAGGAAAACAAATTAAATATTATCTTAGCAAACAACTAGTGCTGCTAAATTAATGTCCATTAATGGACTGAAAGAGGTCAAAAAAGTGATTAATTTGTTTTCCACAATTTTCACCTCTGAACACACACATGAGAAATGTGTAACATTCATTTTACTACTTTAAAATGTTTAATTAATTTAGTTTGCTTCACTGTATTGGTATATATTTATGCATGTGTGTGTATGTTACAAAATCAATGCTAATGCTAACATTGCTAAGCCTGGCTGTCTGCCATTTTGACCCCTAACCCGTTGGTGCTTTGCATTGTGGGTAACAGTACATGAGGTCGACAAGTCCGATGGATACTGCTAGTTTTTCCTGCAGTATGACATCTGTTTTTTTTTTTGGCATACTTCAGATCTCATTCACATACTGGATTCTACATTTTGGCAAAATCAACACATAAGGCCAGCATAAAAGAACTTCTATCTCAACTGTCCACCTGTAAAAGCTTCTAAATGCACCCTTTTTGATCATGCATGACTCAGATACATTTATTGTGGTCTCTAAACCTCTACAGGTTTAACACATCCTCGTGTTTTAAGCTTCAGAGTTGTAAAATGAATCCAGTCTGATATTATTGGTTGTGTTTCCATGTTTGCGCTCTGCAGCCGTTCTTAGTGATCTTCTCATTGTGTGTCATTTGGCTCTGTTGCTGGTTGTAAACAGTCAGATCTGGCACCTTAAAACACCACATTTACTTTAAATGGCCCGTTTAAAGCAGACTCAATGGGCTTTGTGTTAGAAGGTGTCTGCATGAACCTATTGAAGCATCCGCAGTCCCACCTGAGAAACATTAGCACAACAACACAGTGCAATAACATTAACACTGCGGCCCCCTCCCAAAACACAGGTAATCTATCAGCCTAAACACACGCACACAAAAGACACACAAACACACACCTATAAGGGGGTATATTCTGTCTCCGGCTCGGGGCAAAGCTGGTGGAGAACATCAATTTAATTATTTGTGGGATCAGTCCTGCTGTTTGAGTTCAAACCTAAACACAGACACACAAAAGCACACCAAGGAATGACAAACATAATAACGCGCCCAGCAGTCCACCTCGCAGCGCCGGCTGGCATTAGCACCGCTCTTATCTGCTTTATGGCTTCCACTCTGTCTGCTTTATTTGTGTACTTTGACTTTCGCTGTAAAGCTCCGTCTGACCCCATGTAGCACCACGAGTGTCAAAGATCAAATCTGGAATTTATTTCCAAACATAAATTTCACCTAAATGCACTCATTCCGCTGCCACAGGAGGATTTGGACCTGCAGGTAAAAGTAAATCGAGCGTGCCACTTCTTAAAGTCTGTTTTTGTGATTTATTTGGGTTTTTGCATCCTGGTGTCTCACTTGGCTAAAGCAGGTATCATGTAACCAGGTCTGAATCCGGGCCAGGACCTTTGGAGCTCATGATTGCTCTCTCACTCCGCTGCACTTCCTGTCCCTCTTCATAATAAAAATCTGTCCAGCAGAGCAAAAACAATCATCCTGTTCCCAAGAGACTGGAATGAAGTCACATGCAACAGGGGACACTGAATTTGATTATAAATCCACAAAGATACAGATGTTTTCACCTGATAATCTGTTAGATCTTTTTATCAACAGGTTTAAACTTGTATTTGCTACAAATGTCCTGCAGGCATTTTTTTTTTTTTTTTTTTTTTACCTGAGTTCATTTTTTTTAGGTTACATTGACCAGATCACAACTGGAGGGAATAATACAATCTCCATAATATTTATATCAAATGTTTAGTACAGAAGCATAAAAAGAGAAATTAATATAATCAGACATATTTGAAACCAGAAGTGCCATTACCAAAAGAGAACGAAAGCAGTGGTCGTACAATCACCAACACAAAGAGGGGACTTTTATGTACAGTTACACTGAGCTGCAGTTATGACCTGATAAGGCAATTTACTTTTCACGGTTTTTTGTTGAAGTGCATGAGCAAAAAAGGGAGAATCAATTCATTTTATTTATTTATATTTTTTTTATTTAGGGACAGTATGAAGCAAGATGACGTTGCTGCACACGACTGGACCTACTGTAAATCGTACCTTCGGACAAATGGTGCTGTCATGGATATATTCACATTTTAAGTGTAAATATTGTTAATTGTTAATACTGTGTATACCTCCACCTCATCCGTAGCCTCATTTCCACTTAATTTTTACTTATTTTCCTTCATAAGGAAGCTGATATTGCTTAAAGGCTCTGCATGTTGCAACCTGCTTACTTAATTTTCATTCTCTTTTCATTTATTTTCATTTTAGTTGTATTTATTTTGGTTTTATTTTTATTTTACTTTATTTTATTGAAATTAATGATACTATCTATTCTAATGTCTTCATCTGATATTTCTGACTGCTATACTGTGTATGAGAGCAACTGAAACAACCGAATTTCCCCTTGGGGATTAATAAAGTATTTCTGATTCTGATTCTGATTCTGATTACAGCCTCAGCTAGTTTGCCTACCTGAGTTGGGCCTTAAACAACATAAAACACAGCAATTAAAACTGTATAAAAATGACAAACTCAACAACTAAAGCCAGAACTAGAGAGCACTCGGAGAGCACAAACCTCCCCCAAGGTAGCTCACGTATTGCTGTTACATATATAAGCAATAGTTCATGATAAACTTACCATCATAATATGATTCAATGACCCTGAAAACACACACCTAGCACTCAGAATCATGGTGATATCATTATTAGTCAGACAGTTTGGAGCGAAAACAATCATTCGCGAATGGCAGTTTTCTGGATCACCACCAAAATCCAATCATTTTTAAGTTGGGCCATTACCAACATCTCCTGAAAATTTCAGCAAAATGTGTCCCGGAGTTTTTGCGTAATCTTGCTAACAAACAAACAAACGTACACTGGCAAAAACATAACCTCCTTGGTGGAGGAAGCAATATAAAACAAACAAACAACCAGGGATGTACCATAGTGGATATCCGATATGACAGTATTTCCAGCGTATCATTGCTGATAATGTTTTTTGCAAGAGTAGAAGGTCTCTTCTTTCCTAAACTGACCTCCAAATTGGCCTGAATTTTTTTATTTTTCAACAAAAATTACAAGTGAAGCCTGTTTTTGGTCTGTGAGGAGAAGAGAGATCCTTAAAGGCCTATGGCAGTGGTTGCCCCCTTTATACCCTCATATGTGTAAGTAAACTCAGCTGTGGTAGAACTTCTTGAGTTTCCTTAGCGAGTGTTTCATGTAATCTTGTGTTCACATTTTTATCACCTTGTTGACTTTATCAGTTTGTTTCTTTGTCTCCTCTGTATGCTGATTTAACTCTGCTGCAGCACAGAAACACTCCTTTTTACAGCTCTCACATCTTTAACAATTTTAACATCAAACTTTATTCATCTGATGTGAATAAATCCCCTGTTTTCCCTCTGTGATGCTGAACATCCTTGAAATCTTAATCCTATATTAGAACATTAATCCTCGGAGTGTTAAGCTGATAAAAACGGGGCTGATCTCGATTCTCCGCTGCATGCAGCTATAATGGGATTACTGGCTCTTGTTCTCTTGCTGATGCAATTAAAACATGGAGGCAATTCACAGCCTTCACTCACTGGAGCATCTTAATTGAATGCGTCTCCTAAAGAGGCTGTAACGCTCTGTTTGCATAGAGGACAATTAACCCCTAATAAATTATGAGGCGTGATCTGAAAAACACAAACAGTTTTCATAAGGAGATTTATGAGGGTGTTTGGCATGAGTAATGAAACAGGGAAAAAGACAGAAAAATATTTTAAATGTTTGTTTCAAACACAGAAGTGGCAAAAGGATAGTATAACTGGAGACAGACATTAAAAATCAGACAATAATAACAATAATGAAATTAAAGGACAATTTATGGTTTGGTTTATGTATTTAAAAGGAAATTTATAGAAGTGCAAACTTACTTAATGTCTACATTTTCATTTATTAGTAAGAGCTAATTTTCCAGCCTGGTTATAAACCAAGTATTTTGACTTGTTTCACATACTAAAAAAGTTTTAATCTTTATAAAATGCATCTGAATATTTCAACTGATAACTAGGTTAATAAGTGGTAACTGAAGTTTTCTTGATGCAACTAGTTAACTTGAGTTTATTTCAGTGCCAACAAATAGATTAAAGCCATTTTACATGGGGTACAACACTTTTAATTTGACCTTACAATTGATTTTATAGTTTGTATATCATCGCTGTTGGACATAAAACATCTAAAATCCCCACAATTGCTCATTTCAGGAAATGAAAAAAAAAACATGAAAAACTGAATGAAATAGTTTTGTACCATATGGATAATAAATTGTTCTTTTTGTATTTTTTAATTGGTTTAAAATGAATAAAATCCATTCACCAACATCAGATATCACAGGGAATTCTGTTTAAAATAAAAAAAAACAGAAAATAAAATCAAAAGAAAATGACGATGAGGTTTGTGGCCAACAAAAATTTATTTTAATTCTAATAAAAAGATACATTTTGATACACTTTAGTCAGAAAATGTAAGATTCACTGCTCGAGAGTTATTCTGTACCCAAAGTAATATTTTTTTTTTTTATCAAAGAACTTGCACTTGTTGAGCTAAATTTGCTTTGATATCAATTTGTCTTCATGGTTACATTTAAATTACTGGTTAACTATGTGCGAAAGTACAAAAAAGAAAAGGGCTGCTTCATAGTTTAATCATAATTCTGGTTTGACAGTATGACCAATATTCTTTGTACAATGTTGCTCAGATAATAAGTTATTCCATTACTCCCACAATCCAGATGGAGATTCACATTCTACTAATATCAGTGCAAAACAATAAACAATAATAATGATATTTACTGGAAAAAAAATGAAGGACCAAATATAGAGCCTTGTGGAACTCCTTTCAGACATTCATGATACTGAACAAATATCATTTCAAAGCACGTATTGTTCTCTATTTTACTTGATTAAAATATTTTTTTAAGAAGCGAAGATTCTGTTTGTTTACTTTTCAGCCCCACCCACTTTGATATAATAATAATAATATTGAACTTTAACAAAAAACGCTTCACTGAGATTAAAAAATCTCATTTGCAAGAAAGTCCTGGAGAAGACAGGCAGCAGCACATTTACAGAAGTACAGACATAAAACAATTACAAATATACATGATATCCACTGGATTCCTCAGTATTTTGAAAACTTTAATTTAATTTAATTTCTAGTATTTAGTAAAATGAAAGCACAGAAATGTCCTGTTACTTGAGTACAGCACTCTGGTCCCTCCACTCCTGGTGATTTTAGGACAACTTGAGCACGCTGTAAAGAGGAGGGGGAGTCTCCTGGGTTTTATGTGCCAGCTCTTTGGAGGGAAGGGGGTAGTTTTTTTTGTGTGTGGGTAACAGAAGCGTACCCCTCCCCTCTCTCTCCCTCTCTCTCCCCTCCTCCTGCTCCCCTGGCCGCTCTCTGACCATTGTTGTTGTGACTGCCGGCCAGAGCAGAGCGGTAGTACTGAAGGAGAGCTGCCGTGAGGAGGACGCAGACTCTCACTCTCTTTTTGCTGTGAGACGAACAAACCGAGGACGCACATTTCAGCGGCAGATTTCACCTGGACGAGCTCACAGAGGAGAGGAGATCCTACTGAAGCGCTGCGTAAAGACGCACGGAGTGAGTTCGCCAAGAGATCAGTCAAACCAAGACGGGACTCCACTCCACGGGGCGCGTTTTTCAGCCTCTCACAAATTTGGATCTTTTGCACAGCTTTTCAGAATCCAGAAAGGACTTAATTTACATATTGTCTCCGTGTTTTGGCGTTCTTTCTCTGAATGGATTTAGCTCTCTGAGTGGACTTTGCCCAGCGGGAGCAAGCTGCTCCTTCCGCCGGTCACCAGGAAAGAGAGAGCCCGGCAGCTGTCGCTCGTAATCAAGGAGGACTGGATTTATAAGCTTCATTTTCACAAGGTTTGAGACTTTTTCAAAGGAGATACAGAGGAAATCCGATCGCTCCAAATGAGGGCTCCAAAAGTGTCTCGCTTTGCCCGGGATAAGGAGTGATTCCCCCCGTATCAACTGTGCTCGGACGGACCGAGAGGAGAGGTGGGTGAAAACAGACTGAGACAGCTGGAGATTCTTGGAGGGTTGTTGTTTCATTCATTTTCAGGGGGCAAAGTGGACTTGGAGTGAGATTATGGCACAAATTTACGCAAAAGAGCGTATTGGTCACTCGAACTTCTTACAATATGAGCGCAGTGATTCCACTTTTTAATTGTTTTTAGAAACAGTCTTGAGAAAAGAGCTCATTTTAAGGTATCAGTGATTAGTAACAAAACCAATCATGGACATTGTTAGGCTGTGATTCAATTAATGGTTTGTCATTTTTTAAGAAACCTCCTGCGTAAAGGGCGACGTTTTTCAGTCACTGAAGCGTCTGTATGAGCTGCTTGACAGGACAGAGGAGTGTTTATGTCGCTCTGAGTGGAATTCGAACCCAGACAGACCAGACATCATATGCTAACCCGTATTCTTTGTAAATATTATGTTAACTTTCTTTAAATCCTTCCGGGAAGTTTTGGCGCAAGGCAAATGGAGGCGTTTTGCAATAAAGTTTCAAAGTTGTGGTTGTTCAAAAGGAACTCGAATATTTATAAAGCCTAATCACAAACGTTGGAATTTTTGAAAGTGTTAGACTGATCGATCGAGGTGATTGATTGTGGAGCAGATGTCCGTGTGGGGCTTTCCGATGCTCTGTAAGTCCTTAACACAAATTTCCATGTTGTTCAACTTTTTTATTGGCAGCTCAGAGATTCCAACGACTCTTTAGGATCATTGTTTCAGTCACAGGTTCACAAAGCGTGTTTTACGCGAGTGAAATATATGATCAACTAAATAAAAGCCTTCACTGACGTCCTGAGCAGGGAGGTAGAAATATTTGCGCTCGAGTAGCAGCGTGCAGGAATCAGCAGCAGATTTTTTCCAGTCCTTAATTGAGAGAGAATACATTTCATTCAGCAGGGTGGTTCTTTAAACGCTGTGTGTGCATGTGTAGGCGCGGCCTGCGCGCATGGAGCGCACACACCGGGCTCTGGCGCCTGTGCGCAGTTGGCTCGCCTCTCAGCAGAAAAATCACCGTATTGTACCTTTAGAGCTCTGACTGGCTGAGTTTATAGTTAGTCTGTAGAGCAAGTTCATGGCGACATGACTAAAACATGTCAGTGAAATCATTACAAAAATAAAAAAAATAAAAGTGAAAATGAGTAGATTAAACATTACTCCCTGAATTGGGATAAATAGAGAAGTCTTCTGCAGTGAACCCTGACATGGATGTTTATTTGTGGAAGCTGGAAACTGTTCTTTAAGTTGAACTTAATCAGCAGTTTGTAAAGAAATAGAGTAGAGAAATAGAGACAGAAATGACAGATATACTCAGAGCACAAGAAATGATGCAGTCTGGACCTCAGAAGGAAAAAATCATGACCAATAGATAGATAGATAGATAGATAAGTGAGACAAAGTATTGGTCCCAGGGGAAATCCAAGTTTCAGTTGTTGTTTATGCACTGTGCAAAAGAAAGAAATGTAACAGAATGGCAAATTAGACAATTATTACTTATCTTTCAGGTCCAAGGACTTGAACACATTTGATGACAAGATTTGCTTATTTTCGAAGGAGACAAAGATAAAAAAAGAGTCTACATCTCAATAAAAAGAACCAAAATATACTTGACCAAATGGCAAACTGGGTCAAATAACAGATATTGACACATATTTATATTATTTTAACACATCATCAATTCCTTGCCACATTGTTCCAGCTGAGACATTCGGTTCACTGAACACAGTTTAAGAAAACTCAGGTTTTCGTTCCCACCTGTTGAAAAGCACTTATTTAAAGGTCTTTTTTTGTAAACTTTTTTGCCCTGCAACCTTCCCCGTCTTACTGATGCAAGGTGCAAATGCAAACACTCAGATTTGCTTTTGTATGATAAAGTATCTATCTGTCTCAACTCATTCATCGATCTGACTGTCTGTCTACCCATTGATGTGACCAGACTAGTTAGGTCATTGATACTGGAAAGTCATTCACACTATCATCTAATCTCAGTTTTTAACATATTCCTGAAGATTACCTGATTTTGTTTGATGCATGTAAAAATAGTAAAATGTCATTGCTGTTGGGCAAAAACCTCATATCTCAATTTTATGGTTTTCATAAAACTGCAGTATGTCTCCCTCCATATTGGTGAGTTTTTTTAATAACTTTTAACCAACTTAATGTACAAAAAAGTTATCAATACAGTGCAATATTCACTCATTCATTCAGCAGCCGACCTTTTTTCCATATCTAGAAAGTAGCCGTTATGTAGATAGGTTTGTGGCTCACAGCAATGATATCCTGGTTGTTTCCCTGTTAGTTCAACAAACAAGCCATTTAAAGTCAAAGTTTTTGGCTCAAGGATCCTGAAATAACCTTTTAGTTCCCAGACTTCGTTACCAGTCCATGTTTGTAACTAATGATCGTTTGCAGTCCCATGATTTCTTGGAAAAAAAGTTATTTTTTCAAAACAGAAAGAAATGTTTTGTAAAATTTGCTCCATTTTAAAACAGGATTTTTTTGTATTTTTGCTTCCTGTTGCTGTTTCGTCCTCCTATACTGAACCTCGTCAGCAGCTACAAGTCGACTCTTGCTGCAGCTCCTCCAGATTCTGTAGCTTCCTGGCAGGTTTCAAGTGTTTTCCTAGTGAGGGCCCATTATCCCGGGGCCAGACTGAGCCCCATCCATTGACAAACAACAGGCGGTAACAGCCCTGCTCCTTAAATTCATGACGCAGGGGAGCCTGGTCAATAAGAAGTGAATGAGCGGGACAGTTAGCAGGACTTCTCCTGAGAGACGAGTACAGCTGCCTGCAGTCCAAACATCATCCCTGAATCTTAAGATGATCTTAGTTTGAGCTCTCTGACACTAATAAGTTTGTGTCTTTAGTGGCTTTAAAAGTCAAAGAATTGTGTTTCGGATCAGATGGTAACCTTCTCCTTTGTGGTTTTCCTGTCCCTGCAGGATCCATCTAAGAGACTCAGTGGCTTTTTGGAGTTTCCGATGCCAGGGAGCAGAGTGTGAGGCCAACCCCAGGCTTCAAAGAACTGTTTTTGAACCTTTAAACTGCAACAGAGCATCAAGAAGATGGTGAGGATCTGCACGATCTGTGTTCTCCTGCTGTGTTTGATGGATGGAGTAGCCTCCAGGGCCATTGATGAGGGAAGAACTAAAGGTAAGATCATCTGAAAGAATGAACCAATGATTGTTTGACATGCACATTGATAAACAGATCACTTTCTGACTCCTGGAGCTACCTGATTGCTGAAGTAGTCATTTGAACAGCATATTTTGTAAAAGGCAATTGTCAGATTATGCTGAGACGGATTATTTGTGGGCTTATTTAAATATCTGCAAAGGAACTTTGCACAACAGTGCTGATTAATATGGACTGTTCCTGTAAAAAAAAAAAAAAAATGAATAGAAACATTATTAATCGCATTACCGCACCAACTTTTTGGCCTAATTTTCCCTGTGACACTGAACAAGCAAACAACTATATGGGGTATCTTTTGTTTGATGAGTTGGGTATGAACTTTCTTCAGCTCCTAGAAACTCAGAAATATAGAAATGTGATAAATAACTGTTCTGTAACAGCTTCTTTTTATTGTTGGGACGTTGGTGGCACAATTTAGAGTCGTGCCATCATCAATCAGAAGTTCCAAGTGTCAGGCCCAGGCCTGGCTGTCACATGGCAATGCATCCTTGGGCATTAAAATTAACTCCAAATTGCTCATGCTAGTAGCGTGTATATTGGTATGAAAGCGCATGGCTGTCAGCTGATATTTATGGGCTTGCTTAGTAATGCCAGCCATTATTGTAGAATGTGAACGTGAATGGTTAGATTTATCGGTATTTCAGGAAGCAGTCTGTATTTCTGTCCTCGTGTGATATTTATGTGACACATGAAGAAATGAAGAGCTTGTCCAAAGTATTAGAAAACCATGCAGCAGAGCTGTGACGGCTGAACACAAAGAGTTGGAGGAGGTCAGACCTGTGGCACTGCAAAACAGAATGACCTTAGATCCTCACTTTGCCGGACTTCTACCTTGAATAGTCAGAAAGGTGCTCTACAAGCTCAAGTACATTTACATTTACTGTTGATTTCACAACTTTGTTTGTGTAGTTAAGTATTATTTGTATCAAGCAGCTCAGTTTGGTTAAAAAAACTCATGCATGATTAACCCTGCTCAGCGAACCATATCTGAACTTGGTAGACTGCTCTGTGTATAACTCACAAAGCCAAAAAGGTACTCTTGGTACATTAAGTTTTAGCTGGCTTAATCATTTAAGTTGGATAACCAAACCACTGCCACCCGAGTAATGAGTCGCTTACACTAATTCTTTATATTTTTATTAATAAAGAACAGAAATCCGAGTCAAATGCTCCCTCTAAAGTCATTCTGAAGTGAACAAAAGTCTGACTGACGAGCTTTGGCCTCTCCAAAACATGATCTTAACGATCAATCACATTCATTGCAGGCCAGTCAGATAATGTAGTAGATAGGTGCTACCTCTGTTGTGTACAAAACAAAATATTAGCTACTTTGTTGAACAAATTCTCATCAAAACATGTTGGAATTGGAGCAAAAAAATCCTTTCTATCGGGAAATGATTTCAGCTTTATTTGCTTTTCATTTAGAAATGTAGTCCAGATAAAACTGCTACAGAAGCTGTTAGCATCTATGCTAAATTCTGTACAAGCATGCTGTGATTTCACTTGCAGCTCCCAACTCCTCCTGCATTATAGGAAGCTGATGGTGCCACACAATTGTTTCGGATTGGAAGATGGACCTGTCTGATACAGACAATGAATTAGGTGGATACAACTGCACTGTAAGGTCAGAAATGCAAGCAAGGGTGTACCAAACTGAGCCATTGCAATCTAGACCACTTAGTGGAAATGAAAGAGACAAGAGAGAGCATAAAGATTATTAAGAGGCTTGTTGAAAACAACAGGAAATTTGAGTTTTAATTTTTCCCATGAATCAGAATAATGTGGTCATATAAATTATTTAACACTGAAGTGTCATGCCTTTAAGATGTTTTCACCACTAACCCTAAAGGAAGAGTGTTATGTAAGACTGATGAATGGTTTGAGGGTCTGCTGTTTGAAACCTGCAGACATTTAGTGAAATCTGATGCGTCAAGGTTACAATCAGACCACTTTCCCTTGTTAGAGAGTGTCAGTTTCCTGGCAGCCGCGGCCTCGGAGGAAGTCAAGGTGACAGGAAAAATGACAGAGAGGCTACAGTCAAGGTTCGGATGGAGGGAGGAAAAGAGACGGGGAGAGAGGGGGTAAAAAAAAAAACCCTCTGTGTTTTTGCTGCTGTAAACTTCGCTACCTGATCCGTCCGAGGCCCCGAGGCTCGGAAGTGTAAATCTGCCTGGCTGCGTGCCAGCTGTAGAGGAGGAAGAGGAGGGGGCTGAAGGGGCTTTTTCATTCATGCTTTACGGACGGAGGCCGACGCAAGAAGCCAGACACTCTATGTGAAGATATCTACAGTGAAGGAAGACGTTTCAGATGATTTGGGTAGTAGATGCATCTGCCTTTCATGGAGAAAAATCCCTTATCCCTGTCTTGTTGTGGGGTCATGAGTTTCTGACTCTAATTAAAGGACATGCAGGAACATTTTTGTGCAGATTGATGAAAGTGAATTGTTCCCCCGAAGGCTCACAGAACAGAAGAGTCTCCTCGCTATCCCCGCGGCTTCACTTTGTGCTGCAGGATTCAGCGTGTTTAGACGACAATGTGCAGGAGGCAGAGGGCTATAGAGAGAACTTACAATTTGAGATACATGATGTAATGAAAGGATAGATAATAGAGGGTTTGGGAATGAGACGGCTCACACTGGTGCTTGGACTCCTTGAAGATTGTCAATGTAAATATTTCAAGATTTGAAAAGTGTGTATTTTACCAATAAGGAGGCTGAATACTTCGGTTTTATTGCTTGTTTGGGATGTTGGAAAATAAACTCAAGTGGGTTTATATGGGAATAGAAGCATGAAACTTTGCTTTGTTTCCTGTGATTTTCCATCGTTCTGAAGTAGTTTTCAAAATCTGCTTATTGAAATGACTACATAACATCTTTTATTATCATAAGGAAGTAAAACAATACATTTTTTGTATATTGTATAAATTTGCTGCTGGAAGGTGCTAATAATCTTACATATACAACTGGAAGGTGCTTGAATTGTTGCTAAGGTGAACCAATCTGTAACCATAAAGGTTAAAAAAAAAGGTCCAACCAAAGTTCAAACACAAAAGGTTACCCAAAAACTTACATCTTCTATCAAAGAAACAAAAATATGCATTTATTTATGGTCCTTCAGTAATATATAGCCTGTTTCACAACATAAATGCCCTTTTCCTGAATTGCTACTGGTCTTTTTTTAACATATTATTGTTATTTTACAATATTGGACTCAACTGTTGGGCCCTTAATGTTGGACTGTTTATTGGCGTCCGAAAACCAGATCAAAATCCAGGATGGCAACAAAACAGGAGAATAAGAGGAGTAGGGGATACTTCAACAATGAGCCGTTTGGAGCCCGGTAGAGGATTACATCTGATCCAGAACATGGGTTTACAATACTGAATCGCATTTTCAGAAGGATCCTACTGGGTGTTTGTGGGGCCCAGCATTGCCTTTGTGCAGCCCTGTCCATAGGTACAAGTGTTCGCAGCTTAGATGTTTGTTGTAAAGTGTTCCAGGTGAAGTTAAATGTTTTTTTTCTATGTCTGTGGTCCTTTCAGTACCAGCCTTTTATGAGAACATGTTGAGTTGTAATTAGTGGACTGATTTAACAGATTTAATGCAAGGAGTTATTTTTCCAATCAAGGCTTTAATAGATAAAAATGGTGTCAGTTGCACTGTAATTTCGTCTTTTCAAGCCTTTGCCTTCACAAGCTCATTTTTCATTTTCTAAGTGTAACGGATACATTGTTTTCATTATCACTAAGTTTAATAAACGGCTTCCTGAAGCAGCCGAACTTCAGTTACATCAAGAAGAAAAGACCAAATTAAAGTGTAATTTACACCCTTTTGTAAAACTATTTCAATTATTCTCCATCCTCAGGCGATTTCTGTCACATCCCTAATCTGATCAAACTCAGAGAGAAATAAATCACCCGTTCTGCAGATATAATTACACCTCTACCGTTACTAACTGCATGCTGCTAAATGCAGAAGTCTGCTTTGGTGTTTTTTCTTTCCTCCTCCAGGAAATGTTTTTTCAGTTCATTTTTATGCCACATCATTATAGAATTTATAAAGGACTGAGTGCAGCTTTTCTTAACAAAAATGGCTCTGGAAATGGGAGTTTGCAGGATGCCTGAAGTACTGATGGAAAAAGTCTTTAATTGTGTTGTCCACAGTGAGCGATTTGCAACATAAAGACGATCAAAGTGTGCCAAAGAATGTCGTCTTTTGCTTTGGTCTGTGCGCAGAAATAAGTGGGTTGGCATATTTTTAGGAGTGCATCTGCTGGTCAGGCCAAACGTTCAGACCAGAGCCGCCTGTGGACGGAGTTTGACCTCTGAGCGGAAGACCTCTTTGCTGCTGTTTGAACACATAATGAATGGATGTGAACAAATGTAGCATCCATTCATTAAATGCAACTGTTTATGACAAAACTGAGAATAAAGTGCTGTGAATAAAGACCAAGAATGTCCAGTACTTGTGATGCAAATCAGTCACAGATGCTTTCTTCAATGTTGATCTTGAATCTGGACAACAAAAGCAGCAATTTGATATAAATTCTCAGCAGAGGTCTCTGCCTCATCTTAAGGTTACAATTTCATGGTGAATCTTTTTTGGATCAGAGGAGCAGAGAGAAACTGTTTCTAAAGAAAACAAGTCAATGTAGTTTTACTAAGAGATCTTTAGTCATGCATTATGTGTTGGTCTGCAATTAGCACTTATCCTTTTGCAGCAGAGCCTCCTGATTTACTGTCTGTGATCAGGCAGATCCATCTTACCAAGCTCCAATCTACAATGATTGTGAGCAGCCGAAAGCAGGACAGCCCAATCAGCGTCCTCTAGAGCAGGAAGAGGCAGGAGCAACGAGCAAGACGACAGCAGGAAGTGACTGCTGGTACAGAGATTAGCATAGATGCTAAAAGCTTTAGGATCAATTTTATCAAACATTTCTTTATTAAATTAAGAGCACATAAGCATTTCTCAATAAAAATGATATTTTCACTACACTTTCAACATGTTTTGTTCAGTTTATTCTCACACATGGCTTACTTTTTCGTCACCTGCCTACTACAACATCTGTTTGGCCTGTAATGAATGTGATTGACAGAACAATCACCCAATCACCTTCTGGATATGCTTTCTAAAGTTTCTGCAGATTCCCAAACTGGAACACAACACATTTGGTGGGTCAGGTTAATTTATAGCCTCATTAACAATGAATTTCATTTCAACATCTTAAACCAAATGCAAAAGTGAGGCAGGATCTGCTTTGTATATTAAGGATGCTTTGCAGACATTATTGATTGGCCTAGCCTATATCCAGTGTTATACTGGTGCTTTTAAAACAGTGCCTGAAAGATCATTGTTAAAGTTAACTCTTGTCGCAGCCCATGTGATAATACCCTTGTTGCCTGCCATGAATATTTATTCAGCTGGAGGGCAACCTTGCAATGCTGATGGTGCATTCTGTTTACCTCGGAACTTGGACATGGGGACTAGGAACTACATCACAGCTCAGTTACACAAACTGGTAAAGTTGGGGTACCAGAAGATGACTTTCCCTGTAATGTATCCCAGTTGCAACTTGGACAATCCAATTTGCAAGATCAGTTGGAAAGCACCATAACTGAGCAGTGAAGGCAGAGAGGGTTCGTCATCTTTGGCTAAAATAATAAGTAATTGATACCAAAGTGAAGAATAAAAATCTGTGTATTGATTCAATTTGGTCTTTGAAATCAGCACTGGGTTTCTATATTGATTCTACCCACGTGATATAAAGGTGTTGTGTAAGTGGCTTATGCTTTTTATGACAATTCGACAATAGTGTCGAATAAGGCCTTGTACAGGTCTACAACTGTGTCCCAATGCTTCATCAAACATGAGTCCGTTGTCTTGTACATCATATGGTTTCTGATGAAGTCTACATATTCTAAGTTGTTCTTCGTAGTCCCTGGATGTATCACTCATTGGTACTGACATGATCATACTGTACATTCTCCAAAGCCTCTTCATTGTCCATACTGTTATCTGCTGATGGTTCGCTGCCCAAGCAGCCGGCCGGCTGGCTGACTGCTCGTTTGGCTCGAGCATCCGAGCGGTTTGTTTGTGTTGTGGTGTGTTTTGTTTGCCCCCTCGCCTCTGGGTGACAATTCACACTCTTCCGCGAGTTCAACTCCCGGGCACCGTCCCTGTCCCTGCAAGTTCATTAGTGTGGCTTTAACTTAGAGTGTGTGTGGTTAGAGCGTGTGTAAACTGCTGACTGTTTGTTTTACTGTGTTTGAATTTGTCCTTTTAGGGGAAATGTGGCCTGTTAATGTCAGATTTCTTCATATTTTGCACCTACAGGAATCAAAGTGATGAATTTGTCCATGTTGACAATCACCATCAGTCAGTTTTTCTTTTCATTTATTTCTGTTCTAACCCATCACTGGTTCAGTTCTCTTCTGAAAGGGCTGTTAATGTTCCCCTCCTCCTAAAGCATCACCCCTACATGTACCCTGAGCTATTAGAGAAAAAAAAAGCACTTTACTTGGACAAGAAAACAGATTGCCTTTTCACGAAGCGCGATTGCAGGAAGCAATCAGACAGAAAATTGCCTTGGAAAATTGCTTGTTCTGAGTGACTGAGCAGGTCCTCTGTCCTGAGCGCACATATGCTCCTACAAGCGAGTGGGCGAGCACATAAATGGGTGAGTGACCCACTGAATGGATGGCACTGTGGCTGAGGGTGACACCATAGTGGCCGGGTTATCAGGGCACTCTATCTGCAGGTTCTGCTGGCATTAAATGACACTGGCTGTTCAGGAACATTGCGTACCTCTGTAGCGGGACCTTTCAGGGGTAAACTGAGACCTCACTGTGTGTTTGCACAATTTTGGCCTTGTTCGCTGCAAAGGCCGAGTGCAGAGCAAGGATGTTTGTTGTTGCTCAGTTGGACCTTGGATTCCAAATCTGTCTAAAAACAGCAACAAGGAAACATCAAACTTTTGTGGAAGCAACCAAGAGAAGTTTTCTGAGTGTTGTAGGGAGCAAGGGACAGTTTGCAAAATGAGGGCAAAGCCAACAATTTTATTTTTATTAACCAGAAAAAGAAACTCATTGAAATTAAAAATCTCTTTTTCAAGAGTGTCCTGGCCAAGATAGGCAACAGCACAATGAATATCTAAATGGGGTTATCAAACTATATAATTAAAGATCTTTCCTTCTCTTGTCCAGATCTTCGTGTCTCCAGGCCTCTTATTGCACCAGGGTATCCTGAAAACACAACAGCAGTGGTGGGCGGTCAGGCCAAACTGGTGTGTAAAATCCACAGACCGGCCTCCACTAAAGTTCAGTGGCTGAAAACAGAAGCAGGCACGACTGGACGAAGCCAAGGAGGACAACCTCGCCTAAAAGCTCTGACGGTGAGAGCCGATCCCTCTGTAGATGCAGACATGGCAATTTTTTTTTGTTGTTATGTCCTAAAGGTGTTCCCTTCATTCAGGCTCTGCAGAGCAGTGGCTCAAAGCTGAACACTCTGCATCTGTCAAACATCACTCTGGAGGATGCAGGGGAGTACATCTGCATGGCTGAGAGCACCCATGGGGGACAGACTGTGCAGGCAATGCAGTCTGCATGGCTGGAGGTCCTGCCAGGTGAGAAATATTATGCATCATTTAGGATTTTTCTCTAACATGGACAATTGAATCACCAAAAAAATGACTTCTGTAATGCTCAGACCTGTTTTTTTCTCATCTTTTTCTCCTTCAGGTATAATCATTTCCAGAACTGTGGACATGAGTGCTGCTGAAATCCCACCAGGTACAGAAACTTTATACTAACACTGAAAAGAGTGAGTGGCATTTTGTCTGCACCATTCATACCACTGACTTAAATATACAGGAAACTCTGATGGTCCAGGAGGATTCAGAATCAGTCTTGGCTTGAGAAACCCTCATGGAGAATTTACCTTTAACACAATCAGAAATGGGCACAATCAGATGGGCTGCAAGTTAAAGATTTTCAAGTTTATTTGTGAAGTCTATAAGAAGCAAATCGCCACACTTTCCCCTCTTGGTGTGTTAATCTGATAAGATCCATTTTAAGTCGTCACAGATCAAAAGACAGAATCACAGAATCTCCCAAACTTTAATAAGTGTTGAACTAAAGGTAGAAATTTTGTCGTCATGCATTCTGAAATCTCAACACCATCAACTCTGTGATGGTGCATTTGTAAAAGACTGCTTCAGCTGATTTCAGGTCAGTCTGCCTGAAAGTTTGAAGGGTGTATGTGAGAATGCCTTCGCACTCACAGAGAAAACACTGCAGAGGAGCACTGTAAACTGGTAAAGATGGTATGGCGACCATCTGTGTGGGCTTCATTGCGTGCCTCCTCCTCCTCCCTGAGCTGGATTGAACCCCTCTCCTCCAAATGCTCACTTAGATCTTCAATGAAGCTTCACCGCCCCTCAGATTTGCTCTCTGTCCACTGTCACGCTGCAACATGTTCATTAGTCTGAGTCGCTCTTCTATGATCTTTTTTTGGAGTGAGCGAGTGTAGGAAAAAGAAGAAGGAGGAGGAGGAGTGTGTGTTGAGGGGGGTGGATCTGTTAGGCCTCCTGGTCTCTATGGTAATTTCTTTGTGTGTGCATAAGAGACGGGGGTGGGAGATAAAGGGGGTTGAGAAGCTAAAGGTCAAAGCTGAGGGGATGGAGCTTGGTTTCAGAAAGAGTTGAGAAGCAACCTGCTGACTGACCAAAGAAAAGTGAAGAAATGAGAAAAATGGGGCCTCAATAGCAGCATGCTAACATCTTATTTGCTGATTTGAACAGATGTTCTCGAGGACCTAAGTGAGGACACTACGGAGCATCTTCTATTAGAGCCAGGAAATGTCCTGAAACTTCGCTGTGACCTGAGCACTCGGCCTGGCATGGCAGTGAACTGGTACAAAGAGGGAATTCGGATTGTGCCCACACCACGTATCCAGATGCGCGGTGCCATCATGGAGATCACAGACGTCACGTACGAGGATTCAGGGGTTTATGTTTGTGTTCTCAGAGGATCGAAAGAGCCTGTGAGGAACTTCACCATCACTGTAGCAGGTAAGGATAGTTTTACAACCTTATTGTTGTAAACAAATGTAATATGTTCTGGATTTATTTGGTGCTAGAAGCTTCAGGAAACAGATGTTTCCCAAAGTTTGCAGACAAGGATGTCTGTGATTTTTCTGCATATGATAGAAAATTGCTCATAATGCTCTTATTTGTCTTATTACCAGACTCTTTGGGGTCAGGGGATGATGATGAGGATGATGGCTTGGAGGACTCATCAGCTGAGACTGAAAATGACCAGGTTTACTTCTCCAGAGGTATAGATTTGTTTGCTATCTTTAAATTGGCTGCCTTTCTTTGGGCCAGTTTGATCAAATGATTGTATCCATCTTCTAGGTCCTTATTGGACCCACACCCAACGCATGGAGAAGAAGCTGTATGCTGTCCCTGCTGGTAACACAGTGAAGTTCCGCTGCCCGGCCATGGGAAGCCCAATGCCGAGCATTCGCTGGCTCAAAAATGGACGGGAGTTCAGAGGAGAGCATCGCATCGGGGGCATCAAGGTGAGGGTGTAAGCAGTTTGGTACCTGCTATGGTTTGAGTTTTTGACTTTCTGTTCATAATGAAATTAATTTAATAATTAATTTATATGTCCTGTTCCAGCTGAGACACCAACACTGGAGCCTTGTGATGGAGAGCGTTGTGCCATCAGACAGAGGGAACTATACCTGTGTGGTGGAGAACAAGTATGGCTCCATCACTCACAGCTACGTCCTTGATGTCCTCGGTAAGAGACACAAAGACATACCTGGCAAAACTGTTGGATGTTTTGTTTATGTTGTTTTTGGCTTGTTTTGTCTTTTAATATCCATTTTGGGGCCGTTTTGGATCTGTATTTTAAAAGGCAGGACAGTGGATAGTTCAGGAAACTGGGAAGAGATAATCTGGAATGGCATGTAGGACGAAGCCGTATGTCAGATCTGAACCAGATCTATGTGCTTCAGGGACAGTCGTTGCAAATGGGACGTGCCAGCTACTTGTCAATCAACAAAGTTTTGACAGCAAACCTATGTATGATACTCATGGCTGGGTGTCTTGGGCCTCTATATTTGTTGCAGTGGTAGCTTACAGTTATTGATATTATTTGATTCTTACTAATTAATGACAGCCATTTTGTTAAGTAAACCCTTTCTAAGACCAGTATGGACCTCCTTTTGCCTTCAAAACTGCTTTTTTTCTTTGTGGCACTGATTTAACAAGGTTCTGGAAACATCCCTGAGAGCTGGTGGACTTGATCATGTCTACATGCGTAAATACATGGAGTTGCTGCCATGTGATTTGTTGATTAGCTTTTGCTTGAACAACTACTTTACCAGATGTACTTAATGAAGTGGCCAGTGAAAGTCAAACTTAAGACCAGAATAAGATTTAAGCTCTTAAATTAATATTTGCATAACATACTTTATTCTTCACACTTAAATCTGAATTTCATGGCTTTGTGACCTGACTGACAGTCTTCAAGGCATCAGGGACAACAGCTATCGCTCAGGACTTCACTTGATGTCTTCAAATAAAAGCCTCCATGCTGAGGGAGGGGAAAGTTGAAAAGGGGAGGGGGCTGCAGAAGGTGACAAGGGCACCTGGCGTTGGCCGCTGCTGGCAGGATGTGGACGGTCAGGCGTCTACACCAGTTTTCTACCTGACCTGTGACAGGAGATCGAGGAGGGCTGCGGTTCGTTTGTTCATTTGTTCGTCCTCCGTCCATGACGGGGTCAGTTTCCGTCCCCATTGACGTGGGGAGAGGACTAACGAGACGGTTAACGAGATCAGAGGGCGAGAGTAAGCATGGATCAAAGACAGTCAGCGACCAGCTGACAAAGAGAGATGCTAATAGAGCCCATTTTCTTACCGAAATGACATTTCCTGCTTTGTTGCCAGAAAACAAACAGTTGACAGAGACATTTGCTTGGTATTTTTAGATGTTTGTGTACAAAGCAGTCATGTTGGCTGGCTGTTAAATGGACAAATATGTGGATGTTTGTAGCCACAGCTTTCTATGACTCCAGTGTTCTCCATGTTTGTCCTGTTGCATGAACTCCTTGTGCGAGGAAAGTTTTGAGACTCAACCCTTTGTGGATCAGCTAAATCTCCTTCTCTATGTCCCAGAATTGCCTTTTACCTCTTACCCTGAAGCGAGGATAAGACTTTAAGCTCTGGCTTGTGTCTCTAAGGTTTAGTATGACCTTAAATCTTCACCACTCTGATCAACCCTCCTCTGATTTTCTCCCAATATAGAGCGGTCCCCACACAGGCCCATCCTGCAGGCCGGTCTACCTGCAAACACAACAGCTGTGGTGGGCAGTGATGTGCAGTTCCACTGTAAAGTCTACAGCGATGCCCAGCCTCACATTCAGTGGCTCAAACACATAGAAAGGAATGGCAGCCGCTATGGTCATGACGGGACGCCATATGTTCAGGTCCTCAAGGTGGGTATAGAACATACTGAAGTTATTTGTAACACATAGAAAACATAAAAAATACTAAATTCAGGAAAGACTTTGGTAATAAGCTGAACACTTGTATGCCTGCTAACTTTGCAGTGCAGCTGGATCCTCCTGATTCAGTGTCTGTAATCAGGCAGATCCATTTTGCCAAGCTCCAGTCTACAACCAATCAATCAACCCAATCAATGTCCTTCAAAGCAGGAAGAGGTGGGAGCTACAAGAGAGACCACAGCATGAAGTGACTGCTCATACAGAATTTAGCATAGATGCTAACAGCTTCAGCAGCAGTTTAATCAGATATAATAAACAAATAACAACACTGAAAGCATTGCTTGATAAAAAAAAGGATATTTTTAGTCCACTTCTAACATGTCTTGCCAAGAGTTTGTTCAAAGAAGGGGGTCATGTTTTGTACTTTACACTGCTGCAGTCGCGCCCACCTGCCATATTATCTGATTGGCCAATAATAAATTGATGGACTGATCATCCAGTGACCAGCCGATATGCTTTTGAAAGATTCTGCCCATTCCCAAATAGTTTCTATCGGCTGTTGTCTAGATGTACCAGTGAAATATCTTGAACATTTCATCTGGTGTTACAGGTTAGCTTCCAAACTTGAAAAAAATACATTTAGAATAATGCTTTCTACAGATTCATTTTGACAAATGAAGACTGAAAAGGCCTCTGGTGAATAATTGAAGAGCTTGTTTTATGATGATTTGTAAACTTAATTCTAATGTCTCCATTTTGTGTCCATCTTTACAGACTGGCAGTCTAAACATGTCCGATGTGGAGGTGCTCTACTTGTCCAAAGTCACCATGGAGGACGCAGGGGAGTACACCTGTCTGGCTGGAAACTCAATCGGATTCGCCCACCAGTCTGCTTGGCTCACTGTTATCTCAGGTAAACAAATAACTCAATTTTAAATCTTTAAAATAATCAAGTGTATCATCTGCATATCGATAAATCCTCATAATAAAGCAGCCCTACTGTCACGTTTACTGCTCTACATTGGCTGATAAAACTATTTTTCTCACAATCCACACCCCACTCTTCCGTAGAAGAGGAAGCGGCAGATGCCATGGACACAATGGAGACCAAATACACCGACATCATCATCTACGCCTGTGGTTTCCTGGCACTGATCATGGCCATCGTCATTGTGGTGTTGTGTCGAATGCAAGTCCACCCGAGAAGGGAGCCGTTTGACGCCCTACCTGTTCAGAAGCTCTCAAAGTTTCCTCTTCGCAGACAGGTACAGGGCGCAATGCATCATGTGAGCTACAGTCTCTTAGTATAATAGCAACTTTTGAAATTAGAGGACTTAGACCATCAGAGAGACATATCAGCCAGTTAGTCAAAGAAAATAGGCCTTTCATAATTTTACCCTGAGACTTTTGTTTTTAAAGGCTCATTCTTTGCTGTGTTAACACTCTTATTTCAGTACTCCGTGGAGTCCAACTCATCTGGGAAGTCCAGTGCATCTCTAATGAGGGTGGCTCGTCTCTCATCTAGCTGCTCACCTATGTTAGCCGGAGTTATGGAGTTTGAATTACCCTGCGATCCAGATTGGGAATTTCCAAGGGAGAAGTAAGTTTTCCAGTCAGATCCGATCACTTTTGTCATCATTTGCAAAGATTTTGTTTTAAAAATGCTCAAAAGAGAGTTATGGTTAAAATGTTAAGCAAGAGAAACAGTGATTGCACAAACTTTTCTCCATTAAAAAGAGTATAAAGCTATGCTAGGCCTCTGATTTAGACACAAATAAACCTTGTAGCTCTCTCATCATGTGTAGACCTAAATAGAAACACGCCTGCAGCCTATTTTTGGATCAACGCAGCCTATGTTTTGAGCAACCAGAGCCCCAAATTATGGATTTCTAGTTTTCATTTAGACATACTTATTTCTCTCTGTTTTCTCTCTAGTTTAACCTTGGGTAAGCCGCTAGGAGAAGGCTGCTTTGGTCAGGTGGTCAGAGCTGAGGCTTACGGCATCAACAAGGACGCTCCGGATCAGGCCACCACTGTGGCGGTGAAGATGCTCAAAGGTAGGGAAGAAATTATACAGAAGCAAAAATACTTCCAGGGATTTGCTGGAGTCTGCTATCTGCTTGGAGTGCATACATTTCTAAATAGGACTTGTTTTTCCTCCAGATGATGCCACAGACAAAGATCTGGCAGACCTCATCTCGGAGATGGAGTTGATGAAGGTGATGGACAAACACAAGAACATCATCAACCTGCTGGGGGTCTGCACACAGGATGGTGAGTTCTACAGCTTTGTCCAAACATTCATTTTTGTAATTTGTATTTGTCCAGTGTGTCGTGCTTTAATTGTATGTTTGAGGAAAAAGAGAAGATGTTCAGGCTAAGTCAGTTGAGTCAAACTGGTGGTTTTCATGGCACTGGAGCCTCTGATTAGATCATTGATGAGAGAATTTCTTCCTCCTTGTAAATGGTAATTAAGACCCACACCCTAATTTTAGAGCTAAAACAATGCCTTCCCCTAAACATCCCTCCTAGCCCCCCTTTTAATCGTAAACCTCAACAAACCAAACTAATTTACTGAGAGTTTCAACTCTGGTGGTCCCAAGCCTCCAAGATAAACCAACAATAGAAAACAACCCTAGTCCTTCATCCTGTTTGTGTTCTCCCCCTCAGGCCCTCTGTATGTGCTGGTGGAGTACGCCTCCAAAGGCAGTCTGAGGGAGTACCTGCGTGCCCGGAGACCCCCAGGCATGGACTACACCTTTGATGTGACCAAGGTGCCTGAAGAGCAGCTCACCTTCAAAGACCTGCTGTCGTGTGCCTACCAGGTGGCCAGAGGGATGGAGTACCTTGCCTCTAAAAGGGTATGTTCACTTTAAAGAGAGGAAATAACCTGCAGTACAGAGTAGAAGAAGCATCACAGAAGACAGCTGATTATCTGGTGCTTATAAATCTTGTCTACAACCAGTTCATGGCAAGTTGATGGTAAAAATAATGTAGAAAACATTGAGTCATTTCATAAAAGAATCAATCAAATCATCTAATTTAAGGATGACATAAAAAAAAGAGAATTTCCTGCTATTTGAACTTTTGGTGATATGAAAAAATATATACATACATATATATATATATATATATATATATATATATATATATATATATATATATGTGATATGGAAATTTCTGCCGATATCTACAGCTGATATATCGGCTATATATAGGTTTCATTTTGTTGGAGTTAAATGTTTTTCTTATTCTTTATTCCTTACACAAATAGACTGCTACATTGAAAGAAACTAGTCTATAGGTATAGGCAATTATGAATTCAGAAGTATTTGCAGAAATATCATATTACGTCAGAGTTGGTTTAACAGTGGAGTGCAGAAACAGGTTTAGGTTTTAGGTTTATGCAGACCCAGAACATAGGTCTCAGGTTTTCTTTGATGCATAAGTGTAAATCAGGCTTTTGAGGAGCCAGGACCCAAGTGTCCTCCTGATAGCTCTTGCCATATTTTGGGAGGCCAAGGTCTTTAAGGCAACCTGCCTGGGTCAAGCCTGACCTTAGACTCTTTCCTGCAGTCCCCACTATCCCTCTCTTTCTGTAATTTCCAGTCACTATCCTGTCTAACAATTAAAGGCATAAAGAGTGCAAAAAGAACCTTCAAAAGAAGTAACACATCTACATGATGGCAAACCCTAACCTTAAACCCAACCCTAATTCTTAGCACTAACCCAAGCTTGTACAGTGTTAACCAAAACATAACACATTAGAGTCTCTCGTTCATAGACAATTCAACATTTTACCACTTGGTGTGGGCCAGACTGTTTGTTTTATGGTTTTGGTGGCTCTTTGGAAACTTCACACAAGTGTTGCAGCACTGCTGGGATATTTTCAAATCAGACCTCATATGTTTCCACATTCCTTGGAGAGAATTACAGAGAGAAAATTAAAGCATTGTAGAAAAATGCTAAGTATTTGTAGATTTGAGAGCGATTTTAACCCAAATCTTTGATGACAAGGGGAGCTTGAATCAGAATTGAGCCCTTGAATTTGGGTGTTGGCCTTTAGTTGCATGACTTTGGACCAGACGGGTCATCATGGCAACACTTTCCAACCCTGTTTGCCCCTCTTACTTCTTTTCTTCCAATCTCCACCCCTTTGTTTCAATTCCTTTCTTTTACCCAGCATGCTCTTTGCCTGTGCTCTCCTTATCAACACGTCTCTTTGTCTGCCAGCCAGTGTCTCAGACAGGCATTCCTGAACAGAAAGCTGCAGCAGCTTCAGCCCTGTTTACTCTTCTCCCTCCATCCATCTGTCCGTCCCTCCGTCGCTGGGCTTTGTCCTTTTTAACGCTGCCATAAATCTGTTAGCAAACAGGCAGCAGAACCGTCGTCTGGGTGTAGGCATCAGGTTTCTGGCTCTGCAGCCTCCTAAGAATGCAGGAGTCTGAAACTAACCCTCCATTATGGGGAGACCCACAAACCAAGACTGGTTCATTTTGTACGTCCCCACAAATCCCACGTCTATTTCGAATGAAAACCAAAATAAACTTAATGACATACATTCAATGTGGGCAAACAGAGCTTTTCTTTTTTCCTCCCCCAAGGGTTGTTTTTTCATCAAACTCCCATCTTTCTATATAAAGACATTTAATTTTGTTGCGTTCACTAGAACGAGGCTCTGTGTGTTGACGTTAGACTGCTGGGTGTTCTCATTTAAGGAGAAAATCGTCTATGAATCACTTCTACCTCCCCTGTCTCTGTGTTTCTACATGGCCTCTCCAAACCACTGCTGTGGACAGACAAGAAAATGTCTCACCAGTAAAAGAGCTTTTCATAAATGTAAAGCCTTTGATAGTGGGGTTTGGTTTGACTCTCTCTTTTGAAGCAAATGTCACCTACAAACTAACACTACAAGACACAAAAACATTAAAACTATTCAATGAAACTACTAAAATTGAAGTAGCCCTTTAATGTGCAGTATTTTGGCTAAGCTTATTATCTGGGGAAACAGCATTTGGCTTTACGCTCACTATGAGGTCTCTCTTCTCTCTTTGCAGTGCATTCACAGAGATCTGGCTGCCAGAAATGTTCTGGTGACAGAGGACAACGTGATGAAGATCGCTGACTTTGGCCTGGCCAGAGGAGTCCACCAGATTGAGTACTACAAGAAAACCACCAACGTGAGTGACACTCTGTGGCAATACGTTTCCAGGAATCACTTTCCTTGACTGCAGCTTTGCTTTCCAGCAATCAGACATCCCATCTTTTCCTTTTTCCAGTTGATAAATACCATACTTGCCCTTGTCAGTATTCCAAAATCTCAATCTTCATGATTGGCGAGATATCAACAGGACTTGTCGGATCTGTTGGGTGCCAAATAGAGGTTCTACTTGGCGATTCAATTTAGCTTGTTTCCATCAATCAATCAATCAATCAATCAATCTTTATTTGTATAGCGCCAATTCATAACAAGTGTTATCTCAAGACACTTTACAATAGAGCACAAAGCTCTTCATATTATGGATACACATATATGCATAGATACATATATACATATAAAAATACACATATACATATATATACAAATATATACATCCAACACCCAACATGAATCCATATAGCCAATCATGAATCCCTCCATCATGGCGGCAAGAAAAAACCTTCTGTTAAGCAGCAGGAAATCTTGAATGTGGACCCCAGTCTCATGATGAACAGCAAATCCACATGATGCTGTGTTGGGTGTGTGGGCAAAGGGAGGGAGGTAAGTGGAGACAAGTGGACTAAAGTAAGAACTAAAGCTAGTGACAGATCAACGGACCAATCATAGACCTGTCGTCATCAAATTTGTTTCTGCTGCAAACAAATTTATTAGAGGAGGGTCCTCATGTCTGTGTGGTTGTGGTGAAAATTTTATAGAAGTATAATCAATAAAAGTCTTACTGGAAGTAAGAATTTATGGTAGTGATGAACTCATGGGTGCCCAGACCACAAGTGCATCCCTACCATATTTGTCTCCGTTAAGTATAAATGTATTAATGGTAGACCTCTTGAGATGTGACACCTCATTTTCAAGAGGGATCTCATGTCCATGTGGAGCTAGAGATAGTTACTATAGATGTATCAACCATGGATAGAAAGATCATGTTAATATCAACATTAACAGCTATAATGATTATGAACTGGAGTGAGATGGCCAAATATGTGTTATGTCTGTAATTGTAGTTATTGAGGCTTCGTGACTCCACAGCAGCAGGCAGTCTCCACCAAGGATCCCAGGCAACCTAAAAGACAAGAGCCAGAGACGAGTACAGGAGCAAACAGAAAGGGGCAGAGGCAGATATGGAGAGAGAGTGTGAGAGAGAGAGGGATAGAGCCCAATGTGCCAGATCCCCCCGGCAGTCTAAGCCTATTGCATCTTAACTATATGTCTAAACTATGGACTATGAGCTGGTCCCTAACTGAAAGCTTTATCAAAGAGGAATGTTTTAAGTCTAGCCTTAAAGGTAGAGAGGGTGTCTGCCTCCCGAACCGTGGTCGGTAAATGGTTCCAGAGAAGAGGAGCCTGATAACTGAAGGCTCTACCTCCCATACTACTTCATCATCGAGTGGTCTTGCTTGGTTCAGTATGGTTTGGAGCGGCAAACCCTGGTCCTGTTTGGTTTCCACCTCCAGCAGTACCTTCACTTGAGGGTGGGGATGTGAGCCGGGAGGAGAGGGTCGCACCAGCTATGACACAGTGAAGCAGTCTAAAGTTGAGTGCAATTGTAAACAAAGAGCAAGAATGTAGGACGTCCAGCACTCCAGAACTTTATGGAAAATTTTCTCATGCAGAAACTCTTCACAGCAACAACAGTGGACAAAACACTCCGAATTTACGGCTTATTTGAACAGTCATTTAAGCTGCTGTTACATGGGATTGGATCATTTTTGTGCCTACTCAACAGACTGTGGCGCTTTTACTTCCACCCTTTAGGTTTGGTTTAGTTCACTTGGCACCCCTTCAGAGAGGATGCCAAAAAGTGGGATGGCACAGTTCAGTTTTTTCAGTACCTTTGCTCCTTATCTGATGGTGGAAACACCTGTAAATTCTTACAGTACCAAGCCAAACTGAACCAGATCGCTTGGTGGAAACAGAGCTTTTGATTCAGAAGAGTTTGGGGTAAATCCTGGTTTTGTTTGTGTTTGCACAGCTAACCTCACCCTTTCTTGGTAGAATACAGCTGTCTATACATGGATCTGCATTGTCTGATTGCAGACATTGAATCGATATGTAGGATGCTTATTCTGGCAACTTTTCCAAGTTTTAACCATAGAAATGCAAATGTTGTTGAACTGTTCCTAAATGAACTGAACTAGCATGGTGGAAATGCTGCATAAATGCCAGAAATTGAGCTTAAAAAACTCTAGTCCAACAGAAGCACTCCAGTAGATATAAATGTCAGTCAAAAAGAAGATCAGACATCTTCCCTCCTGTCTGACCCTCTTAAATGGCTTAAACATTCCGCCTGAGGGATCAATAAGGTATCATTTTCATATCATTCAATCTATTTCAAGTATCTTCTTGTCCAGATATGCCCGTCTGGCTCCTTCTAAGGCCTTAAAACCCCTTAAGACAGATGTCTGATGTTTTCTTCTGATTGGCAGCAGGCTTAATGGGACTTAATTAGAAAAGAGAAAAAGAGAAGGAAAGAAAGGAGGGACAAGGGGGAGGGAGAGATGTTTGAGCATGGAGCGACACAGTTAGAATCTGGACAAAAATACTATTACGGTGAGACAGAGAGAAAAATGTGTTGGGATGAAAAGTGAGCCACTGTGGTTAAAGAGGTGGAGCTCTAATGTTTTTGTGTTTGCCCTGCAGGGACGACTGCCAGTGAAGTGGATGGCACCAGAGGCTTTGTTTGACAGAGTCTACACGCACCAGAGTGACGTGTAAGTCCAACTTTTTATGATCACAGAAGGAAAACATGCAGTGTCTTGAAGCTGAGACAGCTAAGCATCTGAAAATCGCAGAAAACAAATAAAATGTAATTTCTTTCCATGTCCAGATGGTCATTTGGGGTTCTAATGTGGGAGATCTTCACACTGGGGGGCTCACCGTACCCAGGCATCCCTGTGGAGGAGCTCTTTAAGCTGCTAAAAGAAGGACACCGAATGGACAAACCCTCCAACTGCACACATGAACTGTAAGCAAACAATCCTCCTCTTAAGGTCTCTTAATGGACAACTGAGTCAGTAGATTTAAACAGTATGAGCTTCCCTGTCAACATGAGCTTAATTTATATATTTAGCATATTTTTTACTAGAGTTTTCACAGGGTGTCAAGAAGTATTAAAGGGTTAGTTTTATTTTTGAGGTTGGGTTGTATTAGGCACTTGACAATGAAACTTTGTATCCTATTATTTTTGTATTAATTTATTTGTCATTGTGCTTTACCAATCTGTGTCATTGCATTCTATAAAATAATATTGTTTTGGATTGTACCACTTTGCATCATAGTGTATCTGAAGTTAATATCCCAACAGTTTTGAAGATCCTTTGTCCAAGAAGTCTTGTTTTTATGGCCAAAATCTATCCCTTTTTAGAGGAAACCTCCAAACCAAATAGGCCATTCACCAGGAAATCCTATTTATTGCCAACACCTACAACGTTTTTGTACCATATATGCCTATATTGTTATTTAATTGTTTTACCTTTTCTGTTTTGCAGCTACATGATGATGCGTGAGTGCTGGCATGCTGTTCCTACCCAGAGACCGACCTTCAAACAGCTGGTGGAGGAGCTGGACCGGGTGCTGCTGTCCATCTCTGATGAGGTGAGTTTCAAACACACACATGTGCAGTCATACGGATTTACACACACACGTGTATTTCCTCTTTCACAATCTGCTCTCCAGATGTCTTTACTGCATTGGAGTGAATGTGATAGAAGCAGAATCAATAAACAAAAACTATGCAAATAAGTGGATAAAATTTCTCTTCAGATAAATTATTACCAATAGATTTATCGAACCATTTGATTGAATTTGTTGATTGTACGTCCATGTTTCTGTTTTTGATCTGACCCAATAAAAGCTGCTCTCCATAGCTGTGGTGGTCTACACTTCAGATTATAAATGTTCACCACATCTGGATGCCATTTAAGGAACACCATGTTCATGTGTAGTTTAAAAAGATGCCAGATTCCTTTTCCTGTTTGCAGCCAATTTCACAAACATTTCACTGTGGGTTCTTAATTTGTTGTTTCATCTCTCTAATCACTGCTCTCTTTCTGTGTCTCTCAGTACCTGGACTTGTCCACACCCTTCGAGCAGTACTCGCCATCATGTGAGGACACGTCAAGCTCCTGCTCCTCTGATAACGACTCTGTTTTTACCCATGATGCCTTGTCCACCGACCCCTGTCTCCTGGGTTACCAGGACGTGCGCTCCCGGATAGACATGAAGACGGCGCTCCGATAGACTGAAAAGCGAAAGCATGCACATTCTTACACAACAGAGAGAACACACTACTTTGGGCTTTTTGGAATGCAACCTTGGCAGCCATATTGGAGATCCATCGCTGCATTTCAAGTTCTTTTTGGACCTCCATTATGGCGGCAGTCAGAGCCCTTAGATACAGTGTATTTACACACCAACACGAAGACACGTATGCACGCGGAGCACTGAGGCCGGTGGGCTTCATCACACGGTGAACATTTGAAGAAAAAACATTTATTGTGGGCAGAAGACGAGAGGACAAAACATGGTGGTACTTCAGACTTTCAGCTCTGGCACTGTGCCCATGAACAGCGATGATGTTGGAAAACTGCGGCACTAAACACAACAGAAGAGACCCCGGTACTTAAATGCCTCACAAGCCTTCTTCGACGGACAATGATCTTGACTCAAAACCAGGGCATGAAACTTCGCTGATAAAGACATTTTAACAAGAAGAAAAGATTTATTTTGCTATGATAAAACAGAAGAAACTGATTGTTAAATATAAATCTCTTTATATAAGATTATTTTACTTTTGTGATGCTTATTTAAGAAGAAGACAGTCTTAAATCTCAGGATCTCTTGTGCTAAGGAGTTGCTGTAGTGGCAGCGAAGTGCCTGAATTTACGATTTCCTGTGAATATATTAGAATATCTAAATATTGTATGTACATATCATCGCCATAAAGACAATTTCCTTTTATAAATTATTCTGAATGACACAAAAATGAAGGTTATTGGAGGTGAAAAAGGAGAGAGGAATTTAATCAAATGTTTCAAGTGCCAAACCTGTCATGACTATCACACTGCATTCATGCTCAAGTTTCATTCTAAAATACTAACATTTGGTTCAGCAAGAACACATCAGAGTCCAACTGGAATCTGTCAAAACAGGTTGCATCAGCAAAAGTTACAAACTAACATGTATTTGAGTTTTGGATACAGAAAAGTAGCATGAAATCTAATTTTCCATTGGCAATGCAAAACTTGATGTGTATAAAATAATCAACATAACTTCAACTTTTCCACTCTGAAATTTTGGAATGAAACTTGTGATTCACCACTTAAAGTGAAACTGCTTTCAACTTTAGTCCAGGAGTACAATTTGTGGTTCAATAGATTCAAGTCTTTTGCTGTTGTTGGACAAACACCACCAAACATTTCATGTGTTATGCATGCTTTTCTGATCTTATTGTCAAGTCAAAGATGCATTGGATCCAACTTGAGGCCATCAAAAATCAATTTACATAAGCAACATAAGCAAGAACTACCCTCTGTTTTGAGTTTTGGTTTGCTTCAGGGAAAACAGAAGTCTTATTTCATCTGCACAACATACCTCAAACGTATGTGGTCAATAATCACATAATTTCCAACCTTGATATCCTGGACTGAAACTGGCTTTTGACCACATCTTATTTATCCTGAAAAAACTGAAGCTGTTGCTGCTGTTGTTAGGCAAAAACCACCAGGACAATTCAAACCTTATGCCAACATTCCTGAAATTACAGCCCAATTTTTTAACATAGGCAGCATTTATGAAAAAACAACTGTAATTCAAAATTCTAGACTGACCTGCAGAACACAAAAAACTTTTTTTCATTGGCAACACAAACCTCAAATTTCGACAGTTAAATGTAAGGGATTTGGCTTCATGAGCTCTGAAATTTGGAACGAAATGAGCTTTCACCACTTTTTAACCAAAATGTCTCCATCTCTAGCCCAGAGAACAACTTGTGGTTAAGTAAAAGAACAATCCACTGCTCATTTTGCTGACCTTGGACTTATCCTAACAAAACATTTCATCTCTGAACTTTTTGAGTTAAAATGAAGTTTGTAGGCTCTAAAGGTCTTCATATAGACTTAATAATGGTATGTTGCCACCAAGTTATACTGTTTACACCACCAAACATTGGGAATTACTTAATGGACCAATCTAGGCAGTCCCACTTTTTTAGCACCCCACTTTTGGGCTACCATGCTCAAAGCCTTGTATCCACCAAGTGGTCTAGGTTGGTCTAGTACAGTTCAGTCTGATTTTGAGTGCTGCAACAGAGGCGTGCCAAAGAATAACTCAGTATGGATCACTTTTGTGGTACCCCTCCTACATTAAAATGGTGGAAACAGAAGTAATTGTGTTCTCCACTGAACCCACAAACATGAGTGGAGCTCCTCATATATCAGCTTACCCAGCTAGGATTCAGTTTTTTAAGAAAGCACAAGTAAAATCCAACTGAACAGTACCAAACTATACTGAACCAGTACACACCATTTGAGACACTGTCACGTGGTCTTTGTCTAACAACAGCTCAGTCAGAGACGGCTTGTCCAGGGTGGGACTCGTCCTGAAAAGGGGGACTCAAGCCCACTGTCACTGCTGACAAGGAGAGGAGCACAGGCAGAGGAGACAGAGGTGGGGGCTCTGAATGTGAAAGCCAGTGTGATTGATTTCAAATAGAGAAGAAGGGGGAGGGTCCCTTCTTTGTCTGGCTCTAACCCCTTCACCCAGCCCAATCTGTTGGCGAGGGGTCCTCAGGTCCGCAGCCCGGCCGGACAATGAAGGCTTTGCAGGCTTAATGGGTGTGACTGCGGACCAGAGGGAGTTCTTTTTGGGGAGGGGGGGGATAGCTTCGGCTTGTGTGCAAATGAAGAGGCTCTTATTATGGTAATGTGTCCTCTTCTTTCCCTAACGCCCCTATCTTTAGCCCTGCAGACGCCATCTTTTAAATTACAAATCTTAATTCTGATTCGGCTGCTGCCACCAGGACCAGCTGCAAAAAACTCCCCTGTGGGCAAAAGATGCCAACTGAGTCCCAGGTGACACCCTGAATTTGACCTTAGACACAACAATTAGTACAGGAAGAAACCATTTGTAGCCTGTGTTTGTTTGGTTCAATGAGACAATTAGTTAGGACTTGGACAACAAAGTCAATTTGAGAGTCGAGACTGCATCGAACTGCATGTGATTCCATTGGACTGGTTTGGTTGTGTTTGAAAATGTTGCTTTTTTAATGATTTTATGTCCTGAAACTTCATTATTTTTATACCTGCAGTATTGCCAAGTTGCCTTTGGCCCTTTATTCTCACAAGCTGACTTACTGTAAGAAAAGATTTCACTCCAAAATGCCTTAAATGCTTCATCCAATCACCTCTCTGTGTGAAAACCAGTCATGCATTTCGTCAATGAAGGATTCATGTGCCTCCTCCCCTCATTTCTTTGTGCTTAAGCTGTCAATCAGACAGCTGGTGTCACTGATGAAATCTCATTTTGGGTTGAAGCTCTTACATTTACACACAAAGCATCCAGACACATCTTTACATTCCAGCTCTCAGCTCCTCCTCTCCACAGGTACAAAACTGTACACAGTCACAATGTTCTTAAACATTTCCTCAAGAGAATTATTTTAGAAATATCTAATTTATTTGTTTATTGTTTTGTTTTTATATGAAATAAAGTATAATTTAAAATAAAGCAGTGCTCTGTCCTTGTCTTTCTTCGTCTATAAAATGGTGGATTTGCCTGTCTGGTTGTACAAAAACCAGACCCCAGGTGGAAACTAAAACATCCTGGTTCAGAGCAGGTTGTTATTTATATGATTTCAGAGTTTTTACAATGATGCTTACTCAATATTAACATACCAAAGGTGCCCCTGGATCGTCTTTTTCTCTTCATTTTATACTACTTTGCATTTTCAGCATGTACATTTGACTCCCCAAAATCCAGCTATTTTTGTCACACTGCTTGAGACCCGGCTTATGCATAACTCACTTCCTTGATCCTGGCAGGACTAGAAGGGGATGGACTTTGGCACAGTATGTTGACTCACCAAGGATGGACATGCCATGTGGATGAAGAGAATAATCCATCTGTTACTCACAACAATTATTTTAAAAATTGATGGCAAAGGGTTCATGGTGGTCTGATGCAGTGATAAACTGTCTACTTAAAATCTGTGCCGGACTAACCAATTAAGTCCCAGAAAAAGTGAGAGGGTGACAAAACAAGTGTCTTTGAACGGTGCGATGACATACAGTGGTGCATACGATTTATCAGCAGTATATATATTTTTGAGACTATAAAACTGCAACAACAAAAGAGACTGTTAATTAGCATATTTCTCTTTAATTAGCTTTCTTTTGTTGAGCTGCACTCGTTAGCAGCATCCACCCACCAACACAATCATACAAATATGATTCGTCTTGCGTAGCCGCTTATGGTAACAGTCAGTGAAAGATATAATTCCTAGTGCCAAACTGTCAAGTAAGATGGATGATTTGATTTGATTTTCGTTTTTAAAAGAGTTTATTATTGATAGTATCAACTGCAAGTACAGGTAAAATGTGACATGAAGACACCGCCAATCAGAAAGTGTGATCACCTGGATTGTCCAAAGTGAGAAATGTAACATGAGATGGCTTAAAATGTTATTGCTGCGTAACTTTTGAGAGTCTCTTGTACCACATTTTAGTGTTTTTTGTCTTGTCGCTTGCATCCTTTTGACCTCCTCACTGTTACAAGAAGACACAGACTAAGAGACAGTTACATTATGGCCACACAATGTTGTTTTGTCATCATAACAGTTTTACACAGCTATCATATGATGATCCCACCTACATATAGAAGGTTTCATCTTATGGGGCATCTCCACTATGTGTTAACAGCCAAACCTTTCATGACTATGACACTGCATTCAAGCCCAAGTTTCACTCCAAAGTACCAAAAAAAAAAATTTAAGGAAAGTCTTGTTATTCAGGAATGGAATTACCGTCCAATCTTTAGTTCAAGCCACTGAAGTACAACTTGAACCTGTCACAAACAGTTCATATCAGCAACAGTTACAAACTACCATGTACAAGAGGGGCATGAAATTATTTTCCTAGATTATTATGCTGGCTTTACAAAATCTTATGTGGTCAAAATAATTGACTCCACTTCAACTCTTCAACTGCTGGAATGAAATTTGCAATCCACCACTTTATTTACTTCCACTTCAAGTTCAGTAGAACAATTTGTGGTAAGATGTGAAAAAAAAAAATCAGATTCTTTCTGCTGTTGTTGGACAACTGAGGCCATCAAAAATTTCCAGTGTTTCTAACTCAATGACGCGTATCAACTGCTCTTTACACCTCCTTTAACCTGACCTAAAATCTAAAGCCTGTGGTCAGGGTGTGTCTGCTGTTTTCAGAATGCATAAGAGAAATGGACCAATATCTGCAAGATCAAAACACACTTAACCGAGCTTGTTTCACTCACATGGATCCTCAGCAGTGCATCTCTACCATTAAACAGCAGAGCATTTGTTGCAAAATTTTATTTAAACTTCATAACAGGGAGTGCTCTTTGGTGCACTATTACTGTGCACTCCAGTGCATGTAATACTCCCAGAGGCAAGAAAAAAATCCATATGATTAAAGCTTTTCAAGCTAAAATGAGCTACATTTTTAATATTTGTAAACATACCAATGAAAGTCGTCAATAATTATGCTCACAGATAGTAAAACGGGCTGTCCAGTGTGTTTCATGTACCTAATAGAGAGCAGAGACCAGGATTCCTGCAGGGAAAATGAGAAAATAACTTGTTTAAAGCCAACAGGTATTTGGTGTACAGAAAACTGGTCTATCATAGACAAACCTGCAGGATCCTCTCAGTTTTATCAGGACATTTTTATCATCAATCAGGTGTGACTTTTGCATTCACTTTTATTTTTTGTTCATGAGGAAGTGTTTGACTTGTCTTTTTGAACGTCTCTTATGCTCTGGGACATACTTCAGTGAAAGAAAGCACTTTCATCTGTGCATCAATGTATTTCATGCAGTATTCTTTGAGTTGAGTGGCACGATGAAAAGAGAGGAATTAAGTGATCCAGATGAAATTCAGACCAAACAACTAAACCTGCTGTGTAAACTGCAAAACACCAGCCACCTGGGGCACTCTGAATTAAAGTGAATGAGAGAAAACTCTTTGATAGGTTTGATCAATGTTACCCTCAAAACACACCCAGGGATTATCAAGGCACTGTCCTCTATATGGTCTGCGTCTGGGTTTGCGCTGAGAATTTTCATCATTAAAATATCGATGACTGACATGCCAAATGGCAGCGCACTTCACGCTGTCAAAATAGGGCCACTTGTGTCATCCACAGCTCTGACTTCTTCTTGGATCTAGTCACAGAAAACTACTCAAGTAAAATTTTCTGGACGCAGACTCCTCAAATAAGATTTTCCACAAATGCTTGGAAAAATTATGTAACTTGACTTTTAGTTCAGCCCCCAAAAAACGTCCTCCAAAAATATGTCAAATTTTAAATACGGCTTAATGAATGTGAGCCAAAATATGGGATAGAGGAGGAACTGCAGACAGACAGAAGACCAAAATCAAAGAAGATGGTGGAGAGAGAAACAAATGTGTGAAAGATGAAAGACAGACGAGCTCAGAGAGGAGAGACGGCGAGACGGAAGAATGAAGAGACTGAGGTCAAACGTCAAGAGGAGGGCGGAGAGGGCAGCAGTGATCTCAACCCGCTTAGGCTTTTGATGTGTGTGTGTGCTCCCCTGTGTGTCTGTGTACATGATTATGTGTGAGTGTGTGTTATCTCCTATTCACATGGTGTGTGGTCTGAACGTGTATGCATGTTTTCTTCTTATCTCCAGTGTGCAATAAATCTCAATCACCCACAGAGTCCCTCGCTCTCTGTGCTCTCTCTTCATGACGAACTCCTCAGTCTGTGGTTTATGTCCTGAGGTGTGTTTGTGTGTCACATCACAACAATGCATTTCGTCAAAGGTGCAGATTTAAAGTAACCTGACACACGAGATGGACAGATCGATATATTTCACAAGTCCATCTGGGCAACAGCCTGTAGAAAGTGTTTGGTAATGGATAGAACCTTTCAACAGAATATCCAGCAGGTGATTGGACGATTGTTCCATCATTCATATTCATTATGGTCCAATAGCCGTTGAGCCCGAGAAGTACAAAACATGAGCCACCTCGCAGAACAAACTCACCAAAACATGTTGGAAGTGGAAAATATCCTTTCTGTGTAGAAATGCTAATGGCTTTTTCGTTTGATAAAGAAATGTGGTCCAGATTTGATAGAATTGCCTCTGGAGCATCTTTGCTAATTTTTGTACAAGCAGTCGCTTTCTGCTGTTGTCTCGCTCATAGCTCATACCTCTTCCTGCTTTGAAGGACGCTGATTGGACCATGCAACTTCAGACCAAGAACAGTCATTGTAGATTCAAGCTTGGCAAGGTGGAATCTGCCTAATTACAGACTGAATCAGGCTGATCCAGCTGCTGTGCAAGGTTAGATTTATCTAATAACAATCTTACACTACTAACCCCACAGTCTGATCAGATCATTGTTTTGGCATTATCATCTGTGAGGATGGTTCCTAACAGTTCAAGGCATTGACAAAATTTGCTCTTTTTCGCTACAATAGCCAAATCAGTGTCTTCCACTTAGGTCCACATGCCTTCCAAACAGTCAAGTCATGCTCATGCAAAAGGTAAAGAGTATATGAGGTAACAATGGGGAACAGGAGACAGACGTACTCTAAAGTGTGGTTTAAACTGTATCAACAAAACAACATGCAATATCTGTGGCTGTGTGATTTCAAGCAAGGGTGAAAACAGCTCAGATTAAGTGTTCCAGAAAATAAGGAAAAATCGAAACCAGTTCTTCTGCATGCACAATGTCACCACGTGTCAAAATCTCCAAGTAAAACAGATCAGAGATTTTTTTTGTTAATGATGAACTTGAAAATAACTATTGCATCGGGGGGAAATGTGGAAGGCACCTGCCAAAATGCAATTTGATCGGACTAAAGTATTACAAACTAGTATGATGAGTTTTATAAATACAGTCAGGAATGCAGTCATTAGAAAATAAATCATTTTTGGTCTGTATATAACAGCTTGATTGAATGTAAATTATTTTATTTGTCTTTAGCAGAATAGTCCAGTTTAATTAGGTTTTACTTGAATTGCTTAAAGCATCATGTCATCAAGATATTGTTATTATTTTTAACTCTTAGTGTGTTATGATGGTATTTCTATTTTTATTTCTTTCATATTATTATTTACTCTCTGATATTTGTGTGTTTGATCAATCTTGCATGTTAAGTGTTGTTTTTTCTGTGTGGACCTCAGGAAGAATAGTTGTAACCACACTGACAACCAACAGGGATCCAGTTTAAATTAATAAATGGCCATCTTTGCAGACTAGTGTGGCAAGCATGATGCAATACTCTGGTAATTTGATTGGTCACATAACCTGTACAACGGCTATTCAAAATGTGAATATCTGATGAAATTTAGGGATCTGCTTTGACCCCGGACATGAAGCTTTAAATCTTCAACTTGGGACATATGGTCCTCCTGATCTGGATCACCAGCTGAGAGGATTTCACGTTTACCTTATGTATGAGTACCTTAACAGTCTTAGACCAAACAAAGCTTCATATTATGCAGACGTGTGCAGATGATTCTTATTCAAACTGGCTGTCAGCACAAACAGTAAAGTTGAGTTTTAACAAAAAGCAATTTTGGCTTTTGTTATCTTATTTAATTTATGTTACGCAATCTTCAACTGGCAGCACCAGTTCCAAAGAAACAAGAGGGTGTAAGGCTTTTACAATTTTATTTTCCCAAGAAGGGAAATTTAGTTTTACAGCAATAATAAAAACATTAAAACATGACATTAGCAAAACTAAAGTATTCTTTTATGCGTGATGCTGAATGGTCCTTTACTTGTGGTAGACTTTTGTGTCTTAGGATCAATTTTGTTTCCCAATCATCCAGTGAAGAGTTTTAAACTAGAAGAAAAAAAAATCTTGGACTCCTTTATTGGACATTGTATCATTTATGAGTCCAATCAGCTGCTCAACAGACTGAGAAAATGACTGTAGACATGGAGCAACTCTCAGTTTATCACTGATTAAACTTTAACCTCTCTGCAGCACACTGAACCCTGGACTACAGTTTACTACTGAGAGTGTGTGTGTGTGTATATGTGCAATGTTTGTTGCTCCACTTTATCTATTGACCTGCGGAAGTATTTGTGATTGTGTCTGCACACACAGTGTGTGATAAGGCAGGAAGGGAGAGCGGACACAGGATGTTGAATTAACACTGAGGCAACATGAGAGCAGCTTATCACCCAGAAGAGCAGCCGAAACACAACAGGCCGCCACGTGGCTCCATACAGCCGTCTGCTGACACAGCCCACTGAGGTGAGGAGTGACTTCATAAAGATCAATTTACGTCATAAAACTCCAGTGAGAGGATGTTGGGATGACTTTATGATTATACACAAACTAACAAGCCACAGTGAGATTGAGAGGCATGGAGTGAAGCGATGACGAAATGTAAATAAACACAAAGACCTTTGACAGTAAGTCCAGTACTCAGCGATGTGGACAGAGGAGACTGGACATCTGTGAGAAGTTGTGATGGATGTTAAACATTTCTAAAAGGCCAAATTGCAAAACTTACTTCTGTTGGGCAACAAGTTTGATGGAGCCAGTTATTTCACAAGCATCTCATGTGTTTACATCATTATTTTCTCTTTTCCTCCTCAAAATATCTGTTTTACTGAGTTTAAAAAGCACATTATGGTTTCTTTTCAGTTTCACATTCCCTTTGGTGTGTTTATGATGGAGCACTTAAGCTGTGTTTTCCACCAAGCAGTCCGATTCATTCAGTAGCAGTTCTTCAAGGTATTCAATCGACTCTTCGTCAAGCTCCGCCCTGTCCAAGACGTGATCCTCTGTTAAGCCCGTCCTCCTTACTAAGTTAGACAAAATCTGTTGTTGCTGACCTCTCTCCCATTTGAAACAACTGAAAATTACTCACTTTTCGACCAGTTTATATTCATGTTTATTTTATTGGACTCTTTTGCAAATTTTGCCCAAAAAAGTACAAAGAATAAAGTCAAAACTACAGTAATGTGTACAAAATCTTTATGAGTCTTTTAAAATAATTAAAAATAACTGCATTAATTTAGACTGCATACATATAAAGTGTTTGACTGCGTACCACGACACCAGCTGCATTGATCAGGAATTCTCTCATTCTGATTGGTTGGTCAGTTAACCAATCAGAAAGCCAACAAAGGGTCAATTACAGGTGCTTCCACTGTCAAATTAAAAGAAAAGGTTCCCAAAGAACTGACCCGTGCCTCCCACTTTTTGGTGCTCCCTGAAGAAGCTGTAGTACCCTGAGTGTCCACTTGGGGCTGGCTGCAGGAACCTGACACCCTAATGATTGGATGTGGGGAAAGTATGTTTTTTTACAGCCTTAATGCACATCTTTACAGCCTGATTCAAAAGACAGATTCAGTCTAAGTATACTGTATAACATATCTTTGTGCTCTCACTGTGAGGGTGGGTGTTTATTTTTTATATGACACTTGTTTTTCTTTCTATTGAGGATTTATTGAGGATTTCTGGTTCTGGAAATGCAGATCAAGGTCAGATGGCCTGAAGTCCAGCCTAAACGCTGCCTCTCAATCTGTGAGGAGGTTAAGCTAAAGTTAGGTTGAGATAGCACGTGCAGTATGGCAGTGACCATTAGAGGGAATCAACAGTGTTCCAAAGGCTCTTGAGACATGGCTTTGTCCAATTCTTTTACAGTCCATGGGTTACCTGCACCAAACCGTACAGAACTGTACTGAACCAAACCAGACCACTTGGTGGAAACAAGGCTTCATATGCACAAGACAAGTAGTCCACAGCATCAGGACTTCTCCCTCTTCCCCTGTTTAATCGCCACAGTTACTGCCCGAAATGGCTCTTTCCTCGAGTGGCCACATTTAACCTTAAAACAGGGAGACTTATCTTATTCCAATCCAACATACATGAACTGAGGACACAATAAGACTTTTTATCAGTGCACGTTTTGACTAGGGATGTCCTGATCAGCTTTTTTGGCCCCTTATCCTGATCTGGTCTTGTAGAGCATATAATGATCAGGTGGTAGTTCTAGTTCAGACCAGGACCACTTTTATATGTGAACATTAAAAAACTCCGACCTGACTGGACACGGATGGACTTGGCTGTCTGGTTCTGCTTTTGTAAGTGTCATCATTATTTCATGTGTACCGGTGCGTGAATGTGTGTGTAAGACATGGAGAAGATTTGACTCTGTAACAAGCAGGATCAGGTAACACTGGAGGACAGCCCAAGGTCACGGACGACACACCCTGAAACTGTCGGCGCCCCCTGCTTGGCGTCTACGGTTACCTGAGACAGATGGATGGTGATCTTTACTAACATATCTAAGACATATTTGCTTCTCTTAATGCCATCTCTGAAATGTTGACAGATAAAAACAAATCAGCTTAAACTGCTGCAACTTAAAAGAATATTTTTAAAAAAATACATAATCACAGAAAAAACATTTGCAGCTTGTCAGTTTCCGTCCTCTCCTTAAAATAAACCCTGTTAACAGATTCATTCGCTCAGTAAACATCATGCAGTGAAGCACATAAAGCTCATACAGGGATATTGTTAGAGGTTGGAGGCCCCAGCGTCCTGAGCTGCAGACAGGAGGGGCCCCATAACTCTGGTTTCCCCTCCGCCCGTCTCTGCTGCTGCCGACTGGCCCTGGTTATTTATTGCTCTGTAATTTCTGCAGACTAATTGATTTGGCTCGGCTTTCAGGCTGCAGGGAGGCAGGAAGTCAGGCAAGCGAGAGGTGAGGAGGGAGGAAAGTGTAAGTGTGTGTGTAACAGTGTTTGTGTGAGTGATAGAGACAGAAAAAGTGGAAAAGCAAGTGTGGATATTAAAGAAAGACGATCAAAAAGAGAGCTGGAAAGAGGGGAGTGCGTGGCAGAGAAGAAGTGTGTACTTTGGTCAGTGGCAGCTGATGGATAATTTCATTGGTGATGCTGTACCAAATCAACTCCACTACAGCGAACATACTCAGTGGGATTTATGGTTAATAAATTAGAGGTATAAGAACTGTGATTCTACTTTTCAGCTGATTATCCAAGAAAAAAGTAAATAAAACCTCCAATTACTCAAGTTACAATAAAGTTGGGACATCGTCTAAAACATAAAATAACAGAATACAAAGATTTTCAAATTCTTCTTAACTTATATTCAATTGAATACAACACAAAGACAAGATATTTAATGTTTAAACTGGTGAACTCCCCTTTTCTGCAAATATTCACTCATTTGAATTTGATGCCTGCAATGCGTTCCTAAAAAGCTGGAACAGGGGTAGCAAAAGACTGGGAAATTTGAGAAACATAAAAAAAAACAAAACACCTGTTTGGAACATCCCACAGGTGAACAGGTTAGCTGGAAACAGGATAATTTAGGGATTTCGTTATCTACAGTTTGAATATCATCAAAAGATTTAGAGAATCCAGAGAAATTTCTGCACATAAGCAGCAAGGCTGAAAACCAACATTGAATGCCTGTGATCTACGATCCCTCAGGAGTCAAAGTATGAAAAACCGACATCACTCTGTTTAGGATATTACCATGTGGGTTCAGGAACACTTCAGAAAACTGCCGTCAATTAACACAGTTCATCTCTACATCTACAAGAGCAAGCTGAAACTCTACCGTGCAAAGCCAAAGCCAAATATCAACAACACCCAGAAATGCTGCCAGCTCCTCTGGACCCGAGATCCTGTGAGATGGATGTGGTGTCCTCCGTGTTAAAGAGGAAAAGGACTATCCAGATTGTCATCGGCACAAAATTCAAAAACCAGCATCTGTAATGGTATGGGGCGTGCTAGTGCCCATGGCATGGGTAACTTGCTCATCTGTGACGGCACCATTAATGCTGAAAGGTACATACAGGTTTTGGAGCGACATATGCTGCCATCTAAGCAACGTCTTCTTCAGGGACAACCCTGCTTATTTTAGCAAGATTATGCTAAAACATATTCTGCCCGTGTTAGAACAGTGAGGCTTTGTACCAAACTGTCCTGCCTGCAGTCCAGACTTGTCTCCCACTGAAAATGTGTGGAGCATTACGAGGTGTAAATACAACAATGGAGGATCCCAGACAATTGAGCAATTGAAGTCATACATCAAGCAAGAATGGGAGAGAATTTAACCAACAAAGTTTCGACAGTTAGTGTCCTCAGTTCACAAACACTTAGTGTTGTTTAAAGGAAAGGTGACACAGATGTTAACATGCCGCTGTCCCAGCCTTTTTGGAACGTGTTGCAGGCATCAAATTAAAATGAATGAATATTTACAAAAATTTATGAAGTTTTTCAGTTGAAACATCAAATATGTTGTCTTCATATATTCAATTAAATATAGGTCCAAAAGGATTTGAAAATTATGATTTTATTTACATTTTGCACAATGTCCACTGCCCCAGGAAGCCAGCTTTCATCTCTACAGCTACCAAACCAACTTGCGAGTGTGTTTCGATTCGTTCTTGAACATGTCCCCTCTGATCCCCAGCCCAAGCCCTTACAGACTGAGATACACTGCCACAAACAGGACTATCTACAGGTAAAGACTCACACTTCTCTACAACAAACAGCAAAGCAAGAAGATTAGTAGACTACTTTCTCATAAGAACAGAGCTTGTCTACTTGTACCACAGAAAGGACTGCTGAAAAGGGCAGGACACAGCTACCTAAAAATAAGTAGAACTTAAAAATACAACTGTAAGATATTTCAAAGTTTGTTGATTAACCTGCTAAAAGCTTTCTACTCACTAATCTGTTTTTAACTTTCTTAAAGCTATTTTTTGTTGGGGAAGCTGCTCTTGAACAAGCCCAAAATACAGCAAATCCATTTTCAATATCATTTTTTTAAAAGCCATTGTTCTTTCTTTACATAATCTGATTCAAGAACAATTTGAGGAACCTTATCTATAAGATGTAAAGACCTAGAAAAATAAGGTCTCAGTTAATTAAGTGCAATTGTCCTTAAAGAAACTGTTGTGCAATGGACATGTTAGATTACCTGAACTGGAGTCAGTAAATAGTACTTATCATGAAATACAAACAGCATTTACTTGTCTTTAAGGAAACGCTGCCGGCTCTATGGTTGGTTCAGCAGTTCTGTAAATGAAACATCGAGTCTATGTGATTAGCAGTAAATGAGCCGCAACTTACAAAAACATAAATGTGCTTCCTTTAGCCAAACTAAGCAGCAGTGCAGCCGTGGCCCCAGTCGTCATTAGATTTGTAAGATTTATCTCTGCATGCTAAGTGTTTTCAGGTCACAGAATGAGGGTTCAATTAAATTATCCCCCAGACAACACTCGGGAAAGGTCAGACTCTCTCTGAGATCAGCCTGCTTAATGTAAGAAGCATCAATGAACTTCAGTCCAGCTGGTCTGTCAGCAGAAGCTTTCAGACGGCAGACAGATGAAACATCCCCTCAGGGCTTCTTTTGGACGCTGAATGGACAGCAGGTGGACGAGGACAGGAGGAGCAACAAACATAACGGTCTTTACTGCCACTCCTCTGTTAATGTAATTAGCTTGAAGATTTTCAGACAAATTATAGACCATGTGTATGTAACTGCAGTGCTGGTGGATTTGCTTAATTTATTGTCTGTAATCAGGCAGATCTCCTTCAACATAGCTAACCTATCTTGGTGTTTTACTGTACGCTTCTTGATACAAATATTAGTCTGGAGAGATTAAAACAAACTGAAGCGATTCGTCTGTTTGTCCTACCGTCCGTCCATCCATCGTTTTTCATACCGTTAATGAGGATAGATGCAGCTAGAAAATAAACAAAAAGAGAATGATCAAATTCTTACATATTGCTTCTTCAACCTAACACCAACGTCTTTGGTCTGTGAGAGAGAGACGGATCACCCAAACCTCCATGGTGTGAGGCAGCAGCACTAACCTCTGTGCCACCGTGCAGCAGACATTTGTTTGAAGTTTGAAGGAAGTCACCCAGAGCTTTCTACAGATATCGTGTTCACAGGCAAGAGATGGACATATGCCCAATCACATTGACCTTTGACCTGCAGCATTAAAAAATACATTCATTTAATCCTTGAATTTAAGCTTTAAGAAAATGCCTGAAATAATTCTTGAGATACTGTGATCACAAAATCAGCCCAGACAGACAGACAGACAACGATTTCAGGCCTTGTCAGTTGTTTGGTAAGGGGCAGTTTTGATTTCACTTTCTACTTTATATAGTCAAACTACTTTGATATAATGCACAAACTATATTTTTAAAGGACAGACTGCACAGTTAGGTCACTGTAATAAAAAAGAACTTTAGAGTTAATTCTGATCTCTTACTTTGAAGGCTGTTTTAAGGGCCCATTTGCACAATAATTCTATTTCCAAAAGTTACGTATCTTCATTTTTTTGTAAATGTTTGCGTTTCTTCAGAGCTACAGTCAAAGTTTCTAGGCTTCACATTTCCCAGGAGCCTCGATATATTTCCTAATGAGAGCTGCGGCTGATGCTACGTTGTCAGGTGTCAGCGCAGAGGTCACGCAAACATTTGTAAAGCTGTCAGAGCCTCTGCATCTGCCGCATGTGTGTGTCATGTTACAGATGGTGAGACGACATGCATGAGGAGAAAGTGAGGAGGTCTTTAAGAGAGAGCAAGATCAGTCTGAGGAAAAAAAAGAGGCAGAAAAATGTGTGAATAATCCAATTCAACCCAAACCTAAACGGCTGCTTCTCTTTAGCAGGGAGAGATCTCTGGATATGAAGCCAGACGCACGGCTGCTGGCCAGACGAGCCAACAGAAGAGCCAACATCTCTTTAGGTGGAAAAATAAAGGATTTAATCACATAAGTGCCGGGATAAGTGGAGAAACTTGTGAATGAAAGTCTTCATACTGGAGCCCTAAAACAGCTGAATGATCTGATTTAAACCTCTTATGTCAAAATCAAGATCATCATTTATTAAGAAGTTATACAATGTCAGCTTGAACAATAGTTTTCTGGTTGTTTGTTTGACACCAAACAGTTAGGTCAACCCAAACCCTGATATCATTTTTTTTGTTTGACTGTTAAGTCAATCAAAGCTTCAGCACTATCCAGGAAACAAGGTCGGAGTTAAGCCAATATGAAAGACACAATATTAACCTTTCCTCAAAGAGCCCATATTTTAATTTTTTAAGGCTGCCAGATTATGATCACAATGTTAAAAAAAACTTCTACTTTTTATTTCCAGCGTAGCTTGATACAGCTTCAGTCTGTCTGAGATGCGCTGTTAGAGCTCCTGCCCCTTAAAGGCCCTCTTTTTCCCCCGTGGGCTCTGTCCGGTCTGACTAATTGACGGGGCAGTTCTATGGAAATTCGTCAGTCCAGCATTGTGCTGCACCATGTTGTCAACAACTCAGCCTTCATTGTACCATCCCTGCTCAGAACTGGGCTTCTAATGGGCTTAAACTGCTGACGAAACAATGGTGTGATGTCACACTGGTAGGCCTATTTTGGAATGAGATGTTTCAGGCAGCTACTGGCACTGCAAAGAGAGAAAGAGAGAGAAATCCTGATGCTGCAGACTTTTTGTCTTGTTCATGTCATGCTCTGTCATGAACACAAGGCTCAGAAATGGCAGGACACAAATGCATGAAACAACTTGGCAACATCAGGCAAAAAGGTTTATTCAGGTCCAGGCAGAGTTCGGTACATGTGAGGTCTGTCATCACTGGCAAAGGTATCAAAAACGTGAGGCAAAAGGCAAGGTCCAAAAACTAGAGTAAGGTAATACACGACAAGAGAAGACTAGAAAAGAGTGTTGGGACGAGGACTGTGAAGCCAACAAACTACCAACAAGACAGGGGAAGACATGAGGTCAAATACATGAGGTAATTGGGGGTGATTAGACACAGCTGGGGAGGAACAATCAGGAGGCAGGTGTGACGAGACCAGACAGCAAAACCTGTGATTTCATTATAAAACGAGAAATACAAGACATTAGAAAAGACATGAAGAAAAAAAAACAGAAACTTGACAGACATGACACTATCATGTAGAAAAGGCTTGTTAAATACACGAGAGGGCATATGAAACTCAAAAAAGCATTATGTATCCTTTAAGTGTCCACTTGAGGCTTGCAGAAATTACCATGTTAAAGCCGAGCTTTACATCCGTTTGGATTTTATTAAAGATTAAAATCATAGCAAATTGTTGCTTTTTACTTGTCGTATGTCACTGTGATAAAATAACACTCTTCAGTAATAAGTACTGCCATTTCTACAGTGATGATATTGCAGTTAATAATCAAAGTTATTCTTGGTTCTCAGCAAGTCAGGTTTGTGTCCTGGTTGGGCTGTTAGCATGAACTTTGGCACAGCAGCTAGCTAAATCTTTAACACAGTATGAAGGATGAAATGAAAAGAGTGAGCTGTACAACTCAGAGTATTATCTTGATCTTTTGGATTTTGGCATGCTCATAAACCCTTCTGTTTCATCCCTGCTCAGAATGGGCTGTTTTAAAATAAATCCTCATCAACAGTGTTTCTCTGATGAGTGGATTCACTGTTTTCTTGCGCTGTGCTCTAATGTTCACTGTGGCTGCAGAGATATTCCCCAACATGTTCCTTTGACTATGAGCTGAACAACACCTGGCACAGGTGACAAATCCCCTAATGACATCCTTATTTAAAAACATAAAAATGTGTATTTGGTACACTATAGCACCCTTTGTATCTGTGATGGATGAAATGTACATTGCTGTCTGGTACTTTATGACTTATCTGGAGATCTGCTTGGCAAACCAAAGCATCTCAGGATCAGTGCCGTTATTGCCAAACAGAACTGTGCATCTCTATCAACAGCTGCTCAAATCTATGATGATAATGTTTTAGACTAAATCTAGATTTTTATTTCTATTTCTATAGCCACACAAGGACAGCCAACTGTGGTGATCATGCCAACTGTGGTGATCATGCTCAATGCTACTTTAACTTCTGAAATCAAGTGGGAAGACGCTCCATCACGTCAACATCAGCCCAAAATACAGGAAATCCATTTTCAATATCCTTTTTTTAAAGTCATTGTTCTTTCTTTACATAATCTGATTCAAGAACCATTTGAGGTCACATGAGTGTTTGAGATCTCATGCCAAGGAAACACCTCTGTTGGACCTTAATGTTAAAAATCAGCTTAAACTGTCCTTGTTTCTGAGTCTGTGGTCTCCCGCATTTGTAAAATCTGTCCAGTTTGTTGCCAATCTGACTTTATATTATATTCTGAGAGAATCTGCTTGATCAGCAAGTCCTGTGAAGTGTGAGAAACTTCACATTCACAACCGTTTTCACTGAAATGATGTCCTGAAGGATGAGGCTGACAGGCGTGCATAATGTCCCAGCAGAAGTAGATAAAACAGAGGGGGTAAAGGGCAGCGGATGCCATTTCTCAAAGGTGTGAAAGGAAAACAGACAGCAGATGTCATCCAGGCAGGGGGTCTGTCTCATCCCTCCTCATCCAGATGACTTATTACCTCTCACTGTGCCTCAGATGATAACAGTTATGTGATGGAGCTGCACAAGATTTTTGAGTTTTTTTTTTTTTTATTAATGTTGGCCAAAAAGTCCTTAAAACAAGTGACAGTCATGATCTTTATTCACAGGTTCTGCAGCAAACACAAAGGTCGTCATTTTCAGCATGTGAAAGGTTCAAGTTTGTCATTAATTTGTTGTCCAAATGTCCTAACCGATCACTTCTCAGTAGACTAACAGGTAAAACAGCACATTTAAACAACACATAAGTAGAGCTTAATACTTCATGGCATCAATTCAACAGATGACAGACAAATTGCATCTCAAAGGTGCTGTACTGGATTGAGATCTGATGACAGTGGGGACCACCAGAGTACAGTGAATTCATTTCCACTTAAAGAAACTGGTTTCAGAAGATTCAAGCTTTTTATGGATTGTGGTTCTACTATAAGGAGTTGAGTACACTGCAGTCACACAGGGATAGACATGGTTCAGCAACAATACTGAGGTAGGCCCTGGCATTTAAACAATGCTCAACTGGTACAAGGAGGCCCTTAGACCAGGCCAGACCAGGCAACATTTCTACAATGACTTATTGTCCACGGTGTGCCTGTGTGAACTGTAGCCTCACTTTTCTGTTCTAGCTGACAGGAGTAGCATCCGGTGTGATTACCTGCTCTGCCTTTCTATCAAGATTCAGAAATGTGGCAGTTTTAGGGACTTGGCCTGGGGACTGGGCGGCCAGTTAATGTCCTGATCGAACCATGCTTGAAGGTTGGTGTGGCAGCAGGAGAGGGTTAGGAGCACTGACGCCAATCACAGCAGTTGTTCATGCTGCTGTGGAGGTTGGCGTACTTTGCCTCCTTCCCTTAAACATCATCATACGTAAACACCTATGATTGGGGGGGGGTGTTAATGTTGCTGGTGGTGCAGAGTTGTCATTAGTAATGACGACTGGCAAAGTGCTGACCCAGCATATGCTCCCATAACTTAACGTGCCTGTTCAGAAATGGTCTTCTGCACGCCTTGGTAGGAGCAATTTTATTATCTCAAACCCCTCTGGCCTCTGATCTCTGCCATCAAGGATGCAGTATTGCCCAGGAAACTGCTGCTCACTGGATACTTGCATTAAAATCTTAATCTGAAATTGTCAGACCTATCCATCCAGCACCAACAACCATGCTACGTCCAAAGTAACTTAAATCCCCTTTCTTCCACATTCTGATGCTCATTTTCAACTTCAGCAGGTCATCGTGACCATGTCTGCATGTCTAAATGCATAAGTTGTTGCCACGTGATTGGCCGATTAGCTATTTGCGTTGATGAACAGTTAAACAGATATACCCAGTTATGTGGTCTATTATTGTACAGCTATGCTTCAGTCATTATAGAATCATTATTACCTCCAACAAGGAGGTTATGTCTTTGCAGCTAATTTTTGTTTTTTTGTTTGTCTGTTTGTTAGCAAGATTACACAAAAACTACTGGACAGATTTTGAAATTTTCTTGAGATGTTGGTAAGGCCCACCTTAGAAATAATTAGATTTGGGTGGCGATCCAGATAACCACCATTAGTGAGCAATTGTTTTTGCTTAATAACTGTCTAAGTAATAATGAAATCAACATGATTCTGAGTGCTAGGTGTGGGTTTTCAGGGTCAAGGAATCATATTATGATGGTAACTTTATCATAGAACTATTGCTTATAGACGTTACAGCAATATGTGAGCCACCTTGGTGGAGGTTTGTGCTCCTAAGAGTGATTTCTGGTTGAATTACTAAGTTGTTGGACTGATTAAATTTACATTCAGCAGAGACAAATGTGATTAGGACAGATTTATGATCTGGGCATCCATGGGTTTGTGCCTATCATAAATTCTTATATTTAGTCCCTTTGTCTCTGCCTGCATGGACACATATCAGGATTTATGTATATGTATATGTCCATAACCACAGATATATACGTGTGTGTGCATGTGGGTGTGGGTGTGTGTGTGTATCTATAAAATGAAAAGTATGACTTCAGCCTACTCTTTGCTAAAGTACCTTGAGATAACACTTGTTATGATCTGGTGCTATACAAATAAAGATTGATTGATTAATTCTTTAGGAAAAAAGTGAGCTACTGTTGAGGCTTCTTTCCCTTTTTTGGATCACTTATTCTTCTGTCAGGTCAAAGCATCCTCCTTACATAACGCATTTTCAATGCTTTTAAAAGCTAAACTTGATGATTTCACTGATACAAATGGCGATGAATTGTACTTCAAACAGTATTTTATGCCAGAGATTAATTTCCACACGCCTCTTAGGTTTGCTGAAGCATCGTGACGCCCTCACGCAGAGGCTTTTAGGAACTCTGCCTCATGTCTGTTAGTGCTTCAGAGACCACATCACAGCTCCAGCCACACATGGCACGGAGCCTTCAGAGACGCCACCATGTGTGAGCTGCTGTAATTGGTGGTGGGCGGTAATAACCCAGGCGTCACACAGAAGGCGTGTGTGTATGTGAATATGATGTATGTGTGTGTGTATGCCGTGTCTCCACTGTGTCTCGAGGTCTCTGCTCTCTCTGGGCTGCTGACAGTTTAGCATTAGACACTTCATTAATGTCAAACCTTGAGAAGCAAACCATCCAGCACTTAGACCTGACCCTCCTACCCTCTCATTCTGATCTCAGAGTGGACTTTAAAATGTGATCATTTCATAGAGATGTGAGACAGATGTCAGAATGTAGATACTTCACGGACGCCGATGTGATCAACACGAGCACATTTTTGAACACAAAATCATCTTTATTCCTCTGACACCCTTCCTACTACTTTTAATTTATTAAATTAATGATTCATGAAATTAATGCATTGCAATATCGTGCATCGTAAAAAATGCTTGATAAGGTCAAATTGTCTGTATATAAATATGGCTATGGTATCAGGCTAACAGTTTCATGAGACCTTTTTTTTGTTTTTTTACATTTGCTCATCAGTACACAACCAGTAACCAGACACACCAAATGGACCATTTAGTACATTCCACTGGTCCATCTGGGAAAAAGCCCAGAAAAACTGTTAGGAAATGGGCAGAACCTTTCAAAAGCACACCATCAGATGACTGGACAATTGTTTCATCAATCACATTCATTATAGGCCAATCGCATAATGTAGCAGGTGGGCACTACTGCCACAGTGCAGACGACAAAACGAGAGCCACTTCATAAAATAAACTCTTGCTAAAACATGTTGGAAGTGGAGCAATAATATCATTATGATAGCAAAGTTTGTAATGTTTTTTTTTTTTTTTTTTTTTTTCATTTGATGAAATGAAATGTGGTCCAGATCTGATAAAACTGCCACTGAAGCTGTTAGCACCTATGCTAATCTCTGTATGAACAGTCACTTCCTGCTGTCGTCTCGCTCATAGCTTCCACCTTTTCCTGCTACAAAGGACTCTGATTGGGCCGCTCACTGTTGTCGTAGATTGGAACTTGGCACTGCAAGGTTTCTTAAATCAGGTGAGCTGTATTAAAGGTCCCATATTTTGCTCCTTTCCTGCAGTTTAACATGGATCCTTGATGTCTTCATGAAACGTTAATAGCGTGCTTTGGTTCAAAAAGCCTCTGAATAAAGCACAGCTGCATTCTTTCCACGCTCACATAACCCCTCTGTTCAGAATGGCTGGTTTTGAAGGCGGTTGTCTTAATATGCTAATGAGCCAGAGTAAAGCAGCGGCCAACACAGTAACATACGGGGACTTAATGATAGGCCTGCAGCGTATCTCGAACGAAGCAGAGCACACATGCCGGTTACCGGATAACAGTGAAGCTCGTTTCGTCAGCCAACAACTGACCAGTGATAGGTTTTGGGTCTAGACATAGTGTACACCGATCTCTCGCTAACAGTGAAATCAACAATGGCGGCACTTCGCACAGAAATTTCTCAAGCCGGTGGGTGGAGATACTCAGGTAGAGGCAGGCTTATGTAAATGGAAGTGCTTGTTACGTATATCCACAGACTCAACAGCTTACAGTTTACATTAATGCAGCCTGCTAAATGCAGGTTTTGTTGTCTACTCTCACATGTTGTGGGCTTGGAGGAAGGCCAAATATCCACAAATATGTTCAAAAGCCTTCAAAAAGTGATTTTTGCATAATATGTCCCCTTTAAATATTGAGACTGAAGCTGCTTTTTAACCAGGCTGTGGAGATGTTTCTTTAAGGCTATGAAAGCCATATTTTCCCCGCAAATCATGATCAGCTTCAGCGGTACTATTGTGTGGACTGAACAAGTAATCGTTGTTTTTTCTATGGAACCAAAAGCTTTATTAAATGTTTGAAATTAATACATTAAAAAATATGGATGCATAGTGACAGTGAATCAATATATCAACACACCAAGAACAATGATGTTACACCATATAGATTTTTCTCACTCCCCTAGTATTCATACCAAGATTTATTTCCTACTAAGTGGTGAACATTTTCATTCCTCTGGTAAAATTTAACCGGGCTTCTCTTGTTTTCACTTGTCAATGCTGCAGGTCACTGAGGGTCAGAACTGACCCACTTTAAAATAAAGATAGCCATGTTCACATATACAGAACAAAACAGTTCAGTGTCTCCATAGAATCACTTCTGTTGTAAAAGAAAATATTTCATAAACAATCTTTTTCCATGGGTCAGTTATTTTAATTTTTCAGTGACAGCTGGTGACCATATTTTTAACTTTCAGCCAAAAGTCAAATCAAAGACATGAACATGCCAATATTGCAATGAAACCACTCACAGTCATTCAACCACATGAGCCTGTGAGTACACGGAGAGCTCGGCAGGAGAGGACGTTGTGGTGAAGATAGATTTCAGGTTTCAGGAAATCCAAAACCACTTTGGGATCATTTTATGATCAAACTGAATTGCCTGTCAGTGGGATCACGCAGGGTCAGAGTCATTTACTTAATGTCTCTTTGACCATTTATGACATCCTTCCATCCCTCAAAATCCTTTTTCATGAATTGTGGGAGCTGAATATTGATTTCTGGTATTTCCTTCACCTCGTTGAAGTGGACTGATGATAATTAATTCAAACATGTAGAGCCACAATGATGGCATGCCAAATATCTGCAGGATTTCAGTGCAGGAAATGTAGAATTAAAAAAAATGGTTTTAAGAATGGAAATGTGACAAAACTCTGAGGTTTACTTCCTATGTGAGTATCGTTTTCTAAGACTCAGTTGATTTTGTCCATAAATTTCTCTTTTTTTTTTGTTTTGTTTGGTTCTTGCACAGTATTTTTTCCAGGGGCCCTCAAAGTTACTGTTTCACAGCTTAAGAAAAAACAACACTTTGCCCTTTGCTCAGGAAAATCAAGAAACTTTCACTTCATGGAAAGTTTTTGGTTTACGACTTCAAACATATTTCAGATGATTATTCATAACAGGTGTTTGGAAATAAGGAATGAATTTGATTTTTTTTAAGACACTGGGCCAAATCCACAGACAATTTGTGGTGGAATTTTGGGCACAAATGACAGAAAAAATATAGCTCCTAATCCAGAGAGCATGTGCAAAGGGTAACATATAAGCAAATTGCTATTGCACTTTGTTGTTTGTTTTTTATGATTAAGTGCACGTTGAAAAAGTTCAGCAATTCTTATCAGTTCATTCATCCAAAAATCAGGGGAATGCAAATAAATGTATCTAATGTTGTTTGTTTTCGATTTTTGTATTTACATTGTTGCTCCTATGAAACATGAATGTGATCTGAAAAACTGACTTAAAGATACGAGCTTCAGAGTTCTCATTCTTTCAAATATAATATTTGACCATACTGTTCATTCAGGAGTGTGTAAAAGTTTGTGTCCAAAATGACTCAGTGTCACATTTCTAAAGATTAGACTTAGATGCAGAGAAAACCCAGGACAAAAAAATGCAGTAAGGAAGAAGTTCTTTACTCAAAAATAAAACAAGCAAATTGCAAAGAAAGGTGATTTCAGGCGATTCAAAAGTCTTAAAAGTCCAAGAAAAAGAGGCACACAAATACAAGAACTGCAGGGCTGGAAAGCATGGACACACTGGGAGACAATGACAATCTGCCAAAGGGGTTGGTGAAAACACATGGTATATATACACAGGTGAGGGTGATTACAAATCATGCACAGGTGAGTGAGACAAAAGGCGGGAAAAGAAGAAAGACAGGAAGTAAAACTACACATCAAACAAAAGCAACAGGATTTCAAAATAAAAGAGGGAATGAACACAAAAAAACACAAATAGGCAAAGAGAACATTGCACTCAGACCTGTCCAATGATCCTCTGTTGATGTGACAGAATTGACACTTTTCAGGAGTTTACCTTTAGTTAATTTCTCAATTAGTAAACCAGAAAAGATTATCTATTAAGAAAAGAGATTTTATCGTGAAATGTGTCCTTGTTATGGTTTCAGTTTGTACTTTGTAATGGCTGTAGCAAATGTAACTTTTCTTCCTGTCAAGATAAACCTGCTTTCATCTAAAGGGCAAAAGACAATCCTCAATTGCTTTTAAAAGATACAGACTGTAAAATTGTACATACTTCTGCATCCTGCCTGCCATCATTACATTTTTCACTTCTTTGTCACTGTAACAGCTCTGGGCACATCTTTTGTGTCTCTGATGTATATTTGTGGAGATGCTCTCTTCTGTTGTGTGTGTGCTTGTGTTTGAGGAGCGAGTGCTCTGTCCACACAAGGATCTCTTGGACATTCTGGTGTCCTTCTGGGATTGGTTGGGGAATCGGGTTTGGCAGAGGGAGAAGCGGCTCTCCTATTGGCCCAAGAGCCAGCTACGGCCCTTTCAGTTATCCTCAGCCGGGGCACCTCGTCGCTCTCAGCCTCCAACAATTTCAAATAACTTAATTTACTCTGTGATTGTTAGTTTGTAGATTTTTGCATCAGTTAGTTCGAGTAGTTCCTTAGTTTGCGTGTAAGCTTTTGCTGCCTTTTAATTTTGTTTTGTACTAATTTTGGTCTGGGGTTTGGTTTTGGGGAGCGAGCCGTGATCTGCCTTTATATTCCCTCCAATATGTTATACACCTATCCTCTAGACGGGTGCATTACAGTTATCAACTCTGCTTACGGCCTCTGATGAGAGCAAGGTGTCCTTCATTTGCAAGGCATGCATAACAAAGTGGAAGAGATCGATAAAGGAACTGTTAAGCAAAAAAACTTCTGATGTTGATTCACTGAAGAAAAGGATCATTTTAACTTAGTGACTGAGAGACTTAAGTTTTGTCTTTAATGATAATTTAAGCCCTGTTCATTTAAAATTTAGTCTTAAATATTGACATGGTGACACTGGTGACTTGAGGTCTGATATTTAAGGTTTTATCTTCATTTCCTTTCAGTATTTAAACTCATATAGGCAGTCTCATTTAGATTGAGATTGTTTGATTTGATTTCTATTCAGACTATTATCATTAACATCAAGTTTGGATGTATTTTAATCATTAAAGTAGTTAAATAAGTTAAAATGTATTAGTTTGAGTTAAAATTATGAATTAGTTTAAATCTTTAAGCATAAAGCTTGCATTAAAATGAGCGGGCATAATAATTTAAATTTAAAGCTGTTTAAAACCTTTTGATTTTGCAAGATTAAAATGATTTACATCATTTAAATGATTAAGAAAGTCTATTAATACATTTGCTTAGTTCATTATTGCATTTAACAATTTATTTAAAATAGGCATTAATGAGGGAATTGATTTCAAATCTATTTAATGACAGCCTGATTCTTTTATCTATTTTCTTTGAGGTTATCAACCTGCTTCTGCTACTGTTGCCTCAGTCAAGTTGTGATCAATAAAAGGAGCAACATGAAGCAAGCTGAGTCGTGTCCAGAGTTCTCTGTTGGTCTCCAGGCCCCGAGCGAGTAGGGGCGGGCAATGATGCAGGGAAAAAGGGAAAATTAACCTCAACACACGTGCACTACCTGTTGCACCACCGTGCTGCCTGGAACAACACCATCACCCCAAATTCTTACTTTCTCTCTTTCAGTCGACTCTAACAACAATATGTTCAAGGTTGGAGGAAGAACATGGATCTTTGTAATATAAACATCATATCTGTGAGGGGCTAGAGTGGTTTCCTACGTAAAGTAAACTTCTTCCCACAGCAGCACAGGTTTTGGCTCCGTAAATCACCCAATGTGGAAGTAATTCACAGAGATACAGGGGGACAGGCTGAAGTCCAACTGCACTTCCACACTGTAAACAAATGAGGATATAAATGTGGTCAGTGTGACAATAACTCTGTCTCTCCCCTTCTCGCTCTCTTCCAGGTACAAACTGAGGGTGACTGTTATCGGGCTAATTATCAGATCTGCTCTTCCTCTGCCGCGCTCTCCTCCTGCAGGAAAACAGGAAGGCAGGATTAGAGCGACGCGCTGCGCTGAGATCCGGAGAGGCCGGACGAGTCCTGGGTGGAATGCACACACACAAACACACACTCACAGAGTGTTTTGAGTCACTCTGACTGCACAGTGTGCACACAAACACACTTTCCCTCGCCCTCACTATCCACACACACACATGCCCATTAAACCCATTAAGTGATCATGAGCAAACAAACAGCACAAACAGCTCAGGCAAAACTCGGTGGATTGTGGATCTAATAAAAAAAAAAATATCACAGGGAGAGCATGACGAGGAGAGCCAAGAAACAATACAAGCCTCAAAATACGGCCAAAAACGCTACAGCAACGTTTACGACCTGCATCAGGGTTCAGACCCCGTCATTAAGAGGAAGAGGTGCTCATTATAGCCTTTTATGGGAGGAAACAAAGAGCCCCAGAGATTCACATTTAAGGCTAAAATGCGAAGATGCAAAACAACAAGTACAACATAAAAAAGGATAAATGACTGTTGTTAGCAAAGAAAACACTCCAAGTTATCTTGAGCTGATATCTGTGACCTTGGGAGGCGGTAATTGAGCGGAAAGGGGATGTAAAACATCCGCTGGTGAGGTTTAGTGGTTCTGCACTCGCACACACACACGAACACACTCAGCAGCAGCAGTGGCAGTGGTGTTAGTCCCAGGCTGGCCTCTCTCTGGCATTATCTCATAGCCTGAGCACTCCCGCTGCTCTGAGGCCATCCAGCTCCGCACACAGAAGCATTACGTGCATCTGCCTCGCATTAATCGGCAAATCATAGAAAAAGTGCGCGTTAAAAGCATTACGAAGAGGATCTGCCAAGATACGCCCTCACTTTGCATTATATTGTTGTATTTAAGGTCACTTAAACAGAACTACACATTTTGCCCATGCACAAAATCACTTTATGGGTGCTTTTCCCCTCTATTTGATATTGATTTTGTTATTTTTTGGTAGATTCTTCCCATCAAAACAATAGAGCATCACTGCCCAGTGTTTTATATATTCCATTGCAGATTTATCATACAATAAAACTCATAAATAACAGTATAAATAGGTCAGAAGGGCCCCCTCTCAGGCCTTAAGCCACCTACTTTGCTGGGGGGCCCCCATGACGCCTGTCACCATGGATACCATTCAAATCTACAACCACCACATCCATGCGCAGCTAATAACAAATTCACATGACCTCATCCCAGTGCAGGTGGTTACTGTGGCTTTTTCCAACAGACAGAGTGGAGAACAATCAGCAGGAAGTTATGAGTGTTGATAATATTGGAGCTTTGACAATACGGCTGAATATTTGAATATGATTTGACCTCCTGAAATGGTTTACTGTAACTTTTCATGCAAACTTTAGTTTTGCTTCATGAATATCTCTTATCAAAATAAAACAGGGCTGTAAAAAAAATCAGCCCCCTGTAAGTGTGGATCAACATGTTAACTGTGTAACAAGATGCCACATCTCAAGGGGCTAACCTCGAATAAATTTATAATCAGCAGAGACAAATGTGATGAGGACAGATTTATGATCTGAGCGTTCATGAGTTTGTCACTATAATAAATTCTTATTTTTAGTCCCTTTGTCTCTGCCTGGATGGATGTATGTGTATATTTGTATTTTATATGTCAGTCTGCTCTATTGTAAAGTGTCTTGAGATAACACTCGTTATGAATTGGCAAGCTCTAATTAAAGATTGATTGATTGATAGATGATGTTAAAAAAAACATTTGGCACCGTAACGTCAGGTTTATAATGAAATCAAGACCATTATGCCACACCATCTGGTAAAAAAAAATCACCAAACATACAAATCCAGGTATTGAATATTAACCCCTAGTTCTCTGTCTGTCTGCTAGTTTTTAGCTTTTTTGCTAGTTTTTTCATTAAATCAAACATCAACATCTTAAATAACGATGCTTTTCATGCTTGTGCCGACATAAAACCAAAAAAAAGTCAGATTACAACAGCTGGTTTGCTAATAAACAAATTAAAAAAAGTTAGTTGGCCACTTTTTGATTTGAATTCTCATGTTTTTAATAATGTGAAAGTATCTGAGCCATTCATGTGTCACAATAAACAAACAGAAGATAAACAAATGTTAAAACTGTCAGCCTAGAGAAGGCCAAGAAACACTGATATAACATAAACACAAAATCGTTCAGATAAAGAAATGTGCTTATGAATACTGCATTTTAACACAACTTTATGATGCCAAAAGTTGAGTTAACATAATCAGACTACAATCTACGAGTTCCATAATGAATATCATCATCATACCTATAAATCTTTGAAAATTATTAAAAACAAGACACTATTTTGGGAGAATTAAAGTGTTTCCCAGCTTCTTACCACTAACATCAATTACTAGACACTGTTGTTCCACTCAGTGGAAATGCCAGCCTCTCGCACACATTTTGACATCACTACATTCCCTCAATTATTAAATTGAGGCATTAAATTTGATCAGCAGATCAAAACAATGACCAAAATTGATCAGCTTTGAATCTATTAAGGCAGCTTTAGCAATAATCATCTTTCATCCACAGGTTTGCAGCCTCACAGAGTGACTTTCTCACTGATGAAGGTCACACAGTGGCAGCAGGACCCTCTCTCATCTCTGCAGATTCATCATCAGACTCCAGAGCTCCCCTCTCATCGGGACAAACTCTCAGTGTCTGTTTGTAACCACTGAATGTTCCCTGTGGTCAGACCTCCCCTCCCCTCCCATCGCTTAGATATTTCTGTAATGAATAAACTTTCTCGCCTCTGACATTCAGGCTCAATCTGTTTGTGTTTGTTAGCACGTAAGGCTTACCGAGCGTCCCCAGAGCACTGACTCACGCTCTGACTCTCTCCTCCTCCGTAAGGTTTGGAAACATCACTCTGATGGGACATTTTTCACATGACAGTGACACACAGATCGTTTCTTCCTCTGGCTTGACTGAGAGCACTTGGACCACAAGAAGCTTATGGGACAGTTCGCTGTAGGAGACTTGTTTTGTTTGCAGTTTTAACAGCAGCTTTTTTTTTCTTTGAGTCCCTATAGGGAAAAAAGCAGCTGTTGTGTGAGACAGAGCTGGAATATCTGTACAAATATCCTGGGTGCATGTGTGAAAAGGGCTACAGAGTTGTGATTTTTTAATTTTTGATATATTCTTTTGTTGCAGAAGCAGAGCAAATGCTTTGTGTCCCTTTTCTCCAAATAATTTTATCTAATTAAACCCTGATGAGTCAAACTTTTATGAGGAAAAAAAAGCTTTCTTGGCTCAGTCCCTCACATCTAATTTACTCCCTAACAGCCAGAGCCTCAGTGCTCGTTTCCTGCGGAATCAAAAACACAATTTAATTATCCTCGTTAAAGCTAAACGGGGAATGTACACAATGTGTATGTCTGTGTGTGTATGTGGATGTTTTACCATCCCAGAACCGCAGTGAACCCGAGCAGGAACAATAATGTGGATGGAGGGCGAGCTGGCAAAGACAGACAGACAGATGTGGAAGAGAGAAAACAAGAGTTGGAGAGCAGCCAGACTTTACATCCGAATGTTTGATTTCACAGTCCATACTCGTCCGGATGGTGTTTTCAGCTTGTGAAAATACCTGATAAGGTTAGTTGTTTACTGTGATCTCCTCTCCTAAAACCCTGAAACTCTACATTTATACAATCAGAGCTCAGAATAAACATAATCACTTCAAGAGGTCATAATTTGCCTTAAATCAGGTTTATATTTTCATTTTGATGACTGCTAGAGCAAGTTCACAATCACTAATGTTAAAAAACCCTTCTAGTTTCCAAGTACACAATACTCCTGATAGTTCTGTATTCTCTCTCCCCTTGAACATCCCCTCTTGGGCCCAGTTTGCTTTGATTGTCGCACAGGTCTACTCTGTGGTAATTGGTCAGTTCAGTGCTGCTCAGTGAAATGTTGCCCTGAAATGTCTATGCCCTGCACTGGGCATGAGTCAATGGGCTTAAACTGACAACAGAACAATGGTTGTACGTCACACTGGTAGGTGTGTTTTAGGCACCTGCTTGTGCGGCAAAGAGGGGGGTGAGATGGAGAGATCTTATTGATACAAACTTTTCGCCATGTTCATAGAAGTGCTCTATCATGTGGAGGAGACATATTAAACACTCTGAAGGGCATATAAATCTCAAAAAAGTGTGAAAAAAAATACAAGCTCTTTAAATGTGTCCAAATTGAAAGTTAAGAGTTATTTGTAAATTGCAGTTTCAATGAATGCTTCATTAAGTTCAGTAACTTTGCCAGTTTTTAAATGCTCAATATCCCTGGTCCACCTCTATTCTCAGTCTACCCAGGATAGTCTGTTGGAGCTCCTGTCATTTTGAGGCCTCCTCGCTTGGTCTGTTTCAGGTTGGTTGACCAGTGGACTGTGTGGTAGATGGTCAACTCAGTGTGATTTTAAAGCCTTTTTTATGCTGCTTGACACATCCATGAAGGTTGTGACATGGACAGCGTGAGGGCATGGAAAACAAGAAAACCGCAAACTTCCAGGAGCGATAGATAGATAGATAGATAGATAGATAGATAGATAGATAGATAGATAGATAGATAGATAGATAGTGTCTGGGGAGGGAAGAACCTTTCAAAAGCATATCCAGCAGGTAACTGGACAATCATTCTGTCAAGCAACATTTATTACAGGCCCATCAGATAATGTTGTAGGTGGGCGCTATTGCCCTACAGAACGTAAGCCACTTTGTAAAACAAGCTTAACAAAACATTTCAGAAGTGAAGCAAAAAAATCTTTACTATAGGGAGGATTGTAGCATTGGTATTTGTTTTTTATTGAATAAAGAAATGCGGTTAAGATCTGATAAAACTGCTACTGATGTTGTTAGCATCTATGCTAATCCCTGTACGTTCAGTCACTTCCTGCTGTCATCTTGCTCATAACTCCCACCTCCTCCTGCTCTAAAGGACAATGATTTGTACTGTCCCGCTTTGGGTCGCTCACAGTCGTTGTAGAGTCTCAATAACATGACCACCTTCTCCATATCAACAACAAGTGATCATTTTTTGCTATCTTTAGCAAAACCATGTGACCTGGCTTCAACCTTTGACCTCCACAATGGAATCAGTTTATCCTTATAACAGAATGGGCACTTTTATTTGTACTTAAATTGTTATAAATTATTGCTTCAGTGAAGGAAACTTTAAGACAAGTTAAACTAAGTTTTATCAGTGGGGCCTTCATAAATCTGTGATGCAGAAAAACACACACACTCATATTCATAAACAACCCCTTTTTCCAGCAGCATCATCCAGAGGTGTAAACTGATCCCCACCCATACTGAGTCAGTACAGTCGGCCTCTCAGTCACTCAGGAGGAATCTGACAGGAGAGTGAAAGTCTTTATGGGGTTTAACATCCGATGAAGAGGATTACTCAGGGGAAGAGCAGTTATCTCAAGACTGAGACACACAGTGTGTACAGATTTTAACATATCAGTCAGTATATTTACATGTGGTTGGAAAAAGTGAATTTGTGTCAGTCTGACTTCAACTGGAGTTTCAAACACTTATAAACATGTCAGGTTGCTGACACACGAGACAAGTTTCAAGTCTTATCCAATATTTAGAGTTTAGAAGACCACAGACATGAGGACAGTTTTCACATATCATGCTCAGAACAAGTAGACTGGACAGATACGAATAAACAATTTCACAGCAGAGGTTTCAGATCTCAAAACACACTTGATCTAAATTATTTTAGAGGGGAAGAAAATTTGGAGATTGACTAATGTCATCCGACTGTCTCTCCTGTGCGTTCATCTCCAGTAAGTACCAAAGAGCAGGATGTAGGTGATATCCTGGCTGAATAGATGGCATGGTTGTGTTCACATTTGAGAGCTGATAAAGTACCTCATTTCCAGTTGGTGATGTGTACTCATCCTTTCAGTCTCATCAGCTCTGTTTGAGGCACCACGACCACAAATTGTGTTTAGATCCGGGAAGCTCTGAATCTATGGGGAGCAGTAAAAATATTTGTTTGAAATACTTTGGTATCATTTAATTACTCCCAGTGGTATTTGTTGCACCACTAAAACAACTTTTCACTTTACAGTTGTCTCAATTTTATATATGTTGTATCGTTGTACTCAAGGCAGGCCAAACTTCAAGCTATTGATGTGGTAACCAACAGGTCAAAGCCTTTGACTATGTGTCACAGTTAATAAAAGTAGCAAAACAAAATGATTGTGTCAAAACTTCTCAGTTTAAGTTTTTCCCTGTGCCAAGTAAGGATCAGAAGAAGGCAGCATGCATACCAGGCCAGTAGTTGGTGATGTAGGTTTGTAGTGAAACAGTAGTGTTACAACTTGCGAACGCTCTCCGGTGAAGACAAACTTTACACAAACAACAATGGCAATTGGACGCTCAAAACTTCAGGAGTTTATTGTCTGGACAGCAAATCTGTCTGGACATTTTTGTCTGGATAACAAACCGAGCACGGTAAGCAGCACACATGCTGCTCAGCAGAAGGCCGAAGTTGTTGTTGTTGTTCCTAGGTGTTCATCTGAAAGAGTACTGCGCATGCGCCATGCATCATCATTTTCCCTTAAAACGCTGATTTACACGGAGATGGATACCAAAACGTTTTCAAACTTTTCACTCTGGACCCTGGTTAGGGATGCACTTGTGGTCTGGGCACCCATGAGTTCATCACTACCATAAATTCTTACTTCCAGTAAGACTTTTATTGATTATACTTCTATAAATTTTTCACCACAACCACACAGACATGAGGACCCTCCTCTAATAAATTTGTTTGCAGCAGAAACAAATTTGACGACGACAGGTCTATGATTGGTCCTTTGATCTGTCACTAGCTTTAGTTCTTACTTTAGTCCACTTGTCTCCACTTACCTCCCTCCCTTTGCCCACACACCCAACACAGCATCGTGTGGATTTGCTGTTCATCATGAGACTGGGGTCCACATTCAAGATTTCCTGCTGCTTAACAGAAGGTTTTTTCTTGCTGCCATGATGGAGGGATTCATGATTGGCTATATGGATTCATGTTGGGTGTTGGATGTATATATTTGTATAGATATGTATATGTGTATTTTTATATGTATATATGTATCTATGCATATATGTGTATCCATAATATGAAGAGCTTTGTGCTCTATTGTAAAGTGCCCTGAGATAACACTTGTTATGAATTGGCGCTATACAAATAAAGATTGATTGATTGATTGATTGATTGGTTTCAAAAGTTCAGGCACTTCAGGCACCGTTCTTGTGTAAACAGAAGGTGCAAAATTCTGCTGTTTTTGTTGTCATGTAAACCAGTCCAACGTCACACATGTAAACACGCACACACACACACACACATAGACCAAATGGCACCTTGTCATCCTGTGTATCATGCTCTGGGTTTTCACATGAATGTAAGTTACTGCACAGCCATCTGGAAAACGTGTATACTACTCTCCAAGCTTAGCATCAGCCAATAAAAGCTTTACAGAGCTTCTGCTGGTGCTGAAATGGAGCAGTGAGGTTTGACTCAACTTACTGCTGCAGTGGTTTTAGCTTCAATAACAGCAGCTTTAACAGATGTTTAGAGATGAGTATTAAAAGTGGCCTGAGTTGTCTTGTTAAAAGAAGCTGAAATCTCTGAAGCTTTAAACACTTGCAGGTAGCTACCAAGTAAAGCATCATCAATGATAGCATGTCACTGATGACAAGTTTTTCAGCCAAACAGAGAAATAATGGATTTTAATTAGCAGCTTAACACAACAAAAGAGACTAACCACTTCTTCAGTTGCAGCTGCAACTCTCAAATACGTGCAAAGACACCGACAAAAGTTGATGATCAGCACTCCAAAATAATGTGCCAAAATCCCCTGAAACTGGAAGCTGATGTTCGGGGACAAAGAGTTGCAGGATTATTTGGTGTCAACCCCTTCCAGCCAGGTAAAGTCAAGACAGACTGCAAAGTGGGCGTCATAGGAGGACAACACCCCAAGAAGGCCAGTTCCTCACTCTTGCCTCAGTGAGAAATGGTAGGCTTTTCACCAGGAGAGAGGGGATTTTGGCAAATTCTTCTGGGGCGCTACTTACACTAGTAGCTGTGTTGCTCATTCCATGAATGCACCATCCGTACAAGTTGTACCTCGCTGTAAAAGTGACTTATCAGGCTTTCCAAAAACATAAAATACAATACCCATTGGTATTATTAAAGAGGAAAAATCATCGACCAAAACAATGTTTCCAAACTTTTTTTGAGGAGTGTAAAATGACTGAATAAACATATGACAGCCTTAACCTGCAACATCTCTCGAAATTGGTCTACATTGTTGAGCAGAAGAAGGACGTTAAAGAGATTCAACTGCTTTCTCATTTCTTCAGCTTCTTTAAAATACAGGGCATGGTCATATTTTCTCATTAGTGCACACTTGGATTCTTTAAAACAGAATCTTTGTTAAAATCAGCATAAAATAAGCCTGACTCAGCTTCTCTGTGAAGGCTTGATTGTGCTCTGACGGCTTTATTAGGTCCCGACCCGCAGGTACTCAGCTCCCCGTAATTCTCTCAAGTGGTGTGTTGACAGTAAAAACAAGCCGCGGGAACAAACGCCGGGAGGGATCCAAGGATCTGATTGCACAGCCTCGAGACCCCTACTCAGTTCGGGCTACAATGGCGGATTGGAGGAAAAGATGGACAGTTGTACAAAGAGTCTGGAGTTCAGCCAATAAGTAGGAGGGCCTGATGCTGGAGTCCGAACAGAGAGAGGGTCCTTTAAGAGAAACTAGCAAAGGTTAACCCTTACCAATAGAAAAGGTAATGTATTTCTAACTTCTCTTCAGGTTAAAACATACAGGAAAAGAAAAAATGTGAGGACAGAAATGGGTCATGCTCTTTCTTGCCTTTTACAATGGCTGCATTTATCCTGTAGGTGCTTCACATCTTTGAGCTCCTACCTAGGTCTTTACCTGCAGACAGTCTTGATGGTTTTAATTCCCTCTCTGCTTGCTCTGATCGGCTGTTTAAGGTATTACACCATCGGTAGCCTCAATAGGATTGTTCTTCAGTCATAACTTTTAAAATTTGTGGGGTTCCAGCCCAATTGGGATCAATTAATGAATTGTTATCACGCCACATATTCAGAAGTATTTGGACAAAATAACTTCAATTGGGTCACATTCAGAAAAAATCAGTTACAGTGTTTCTTACCGTTGCACCACACCAGCACCCCATGGACCTCATTCTTTACGCAGGGCCAATTACTTTATTTTTAAGTTAAGAAATAAGACCAACTTTACAAAAAATTTACGAAAGATAGTTAAGATAAATACTTTAATGAATTTTCTAACACAGCAAAAACTGTTCTGTTCACTGAAAAATGCTGTTAACATTAAATTTTCATTATTACAGAGTTCTGACTCAGGCTGGGACGACACCTAGGGTGATCAATCAGATTTTAGGCTCATTCCCCCCTGAGCCACCCATCTGGCCCCATCTATGGGTTTCTTCAAGAGCCTGGAGAAAACCCAGTCACAGGAAGACCATGCAAACTGTGTTGATGCAGAAGGGAGTATACTGAAGAGGAATACTGTTCAATAAACTTATATACAGCTTTAGTTGTTTTTAACAGCCATACCTCGTACACACACACACCCTCAGCTCGGCTCAGAGATGTTTTCAGCTGTTGCTGCTGCTCGTATAAGTGCCTCTTTGTTCACTAAGAGCTTTGGGCTTCTCCCCCTTCCTCTTTTACTCCCCACTTACCTCCCCTTAACAACTATCTCACTTTTTTATCCCCTCTACATCCTCCCCTCCTTCACCTTCAGTCTACCTCACCTACTCTGACTTCCTCTTTGTCAAATTAGAATATGATGTCCAAGCAACCACTAGTTGTTTCGTTACTGGTCCCTCTCTTTGGTAAGGTTTTATGGTACTTAAGAGAATCCCTCACAGATTAAAAGAGGATAAAAGAGGGCTGCATGTAGCTCTGGGTTATGTCTGCATGCCCCATTTATGGAGGTCCTTGCCTTCTAACTTCAAAGGTTTTCACTTTACAAATATTCAAGGTGTTTCATCATCTTGATAAAACTCAAATGTAGGCTGAGTTATGGCTTGAATCTTAAACCTCCTTAGGTTTAATGTACATAGTTTTCTTACAACTCAGAATCATGGGTTGGACCCAAAACTCAAAACTCCAGTGCAGACGGGTCAGGTCAGGTCAGGTCAGGTCAGGTCAGGTTTGGGAGCACATGCTGGATCGGTGCTTTACCAGCTGCTGTAACCGGCTGCTGTAACCGGCTGTAGTGCCCCAGGAGGTCATCTTCGACTTCCATACAAACCAACAACCAAGTATGTTTCAGTCAAGACGTGAACTGGCCACCCTATGGTCCCCAACTCAAGCCCTTACAGACTGAGTTCCACTGCTGCCACAATGCTGACAGTTACCTTGAAATTTTGAGTATTCATAGATTTTTTATTTTTACAGTGAGTGTAAAGATCGATCGACCTGCCACAAGTAACTGTTCAAAATTGTTGGAGTGTTAGTTTAATCAACAAAAACAAACATTTCTAAGTGCTGTGTGATTATTTAGATTTCGTTCATGCATTTCCCATCTTTTTCAAACAAATTGTTTATTTGGAAACAGGCATGGTTTTAAAAGGTTTATCAGTATTTTCAAGACACCTTCAAAGCACACCTATTTACCATGGTAAGAAACTAAATCACAGTCAATTTGACCACATCCCACTGAGAAGACTTTGCTCTGGATAAAGTTTATCTAACAGCAGGAAACTCAGGAATAGTTGCAATAGAAGGGGGTTCACTGACTGGCAGATTAATGCACCAATCAGAGAGCAATCAAATGGTTAATTAGGGTCTGACATTACCACTCATCAACCTGCCGAATCAAGTAGGTTTCAGTTACTTCCAACAGCCCTTCAGCAGGTTGAATTTATATCTTTTCTTAACTTGTGGTCATTTACTTCATAAAATAATGAAGTAAGTGCTGCTGAGTACTTCAAACTTAAACTCAGGAGTACATAAGATAATTTAGTAACAATGGTGTAAGACTAGAAGGAATTAAGAGGTCAAATTTCTCTGCTATTCATTGAAAAATTTCTTAATTCAGATGTCTGCCGTCAGAGCAAATCTCCTTTGGCTGACCTAATCTTCTGGGGACATGTGACTTCTGTGTAAATGGGGGGGTTGAAATTTCGAGGTTTAGGCTCCTTTGGCTGACTGAGGCCACTGACCTTGTTATCCACACAGCTCAGACTTCTGTGCTGCAAAACAGGGTCACAAAAGGGTTAATGGGGTTCAAAAGAGCTCATATCTGAGAAAAACGTGAAATACTTCTAATATATTCGGCTGGATTTATCTATATGAAGGTGGGGGTTTGGTGGAAGAAGATCACCTAAAAATGTAAGAAAATGCTTTGTTAAAATTTGTGCCATATCCTTGTGTTGCATTCTGCATGTATTTTGTTTGTCTTTGCTTTTTAATGTCAGCCTTTTGGCAGCATGAAGCCTGTCTAAATTAGTTATTTGATCTGAGAGTTTTCTTGTATACATGTCTTAGAGGGGTAAACAGAAGTATCCTGGCACACCAGATGGACTGTTTAATATATGTCACCCTTTCATCTGGGAAAGAGCCCATAGAAAGTGTTTGTAATGGGCAGAACCTTCCAGAAGGGAATCCAGCCGGTGATTGGATGATCGTTCCGTCAGTCACATTCATTATGGGCCAATTAGATAATGTAGAAGGTGGACGCTACAGCCGGAGAGCAAACAACAGAACATGAACCATCAAACTCTCCCCAAAACATTTCAGAAGTGGAGCACAAATACCCTTTCAATTAAAAAATGCTTTCAGTGTTGTTTTGATTTTCATTTAATAAAAACAATGAAGTCCAGTCCAGATCTGATAAAACTGCTACTGAAGCTGTTAGTTAATCTCTTCACGAGCAGTAACTTCCTGCTGTCGTCTCGATTATAGCTCCAACCTCTTCATGCTCTCAAGGACACTGATTGGGCCGTCACGTTTTGGGCACAATCATGTAGACTGGAGGTTGGCAAGATGGATCTTCCTTATAACAGACATTGAATCAGGCTGATCCAGCTGCACTGCTAGGAATAAAACAGAAGTGCTGCATAAATAATTGTCTTTCTGGTCTTGTCTTAAATCCTGTTCAACTTAAAAGACTGTTCTAGATGTTTCCATACACACATGCACTTGAATTGTTTGCACAATGTTGTTAAATGTAGACATGATAGCATCCATCGGGTAAATGCTCTGCCTTGAGAAAATCATAAATTTGTTTTGTTGGGGCTCTCCTTTTTTTTTTAGCCAACCAGAACTTCTTAAAAGATGCTAAAAGTGACAAACTGAGAGGAAGCTTGACTGTGTAAAGACAGTCTAAAATACAATATCATCAGCATAAAGAGTGAACTTTATTATCTTTTTTTTCTGCAATGATTTTGACATGCTTCCTCAATAGAAGTGGAACCAGAACATGTCCCTGAGGTACACTTTTGCCAAAACGTTTATGGCCAACTTTACATAATAAATTAGCTCTACTAGCTTGCCAGTAAAAGCCTCAATAGCAGCTCATGATGTTGCTTAAACAAAAAGGGTGTCCAGTATTTCAATCCCTGAAAGCACAAACCTCGACCAGGCATTTCCAACAGTGTTTTTATCAAAAATGTGGGAAACTGCGCCCTCTGACGCTGTAAAGAAATCCTTAAAAAATATTCCTGTTTGTTCTCACGGAGTAAACGTTTTTTTTGGCCTTGTGGCATCATGTGTGACGATCATAAAGGAAAGAAAAGCTGTTCCTTTAAATATAGAGAGCTAAAAGCTGCGCTGTTTAGAACGAAAACACAAAGTAATGTCATATCAATCTGTGATGATACCTGGGCTATTATATGCAAGCTCGCCTTTGTTTGCTTGTGTGGACCATGACCTTGGTTCTTACAGTGGGCCATAATTTGAGTATTGTTCTCTAGTAGAGAAAATTCAGTAGAAGCAGAAAAGTGGAAAAGTGCCCTCTCTAAATGTTAAGAAATACTTTAAAAAATTAATGTATTTGGATTCAGATCACCACTAAATCTGAGTGCTTGGTCCTTGGCCCATTTTTGACTGTTACACTCTTGGATAAAGGCAGTGTGAGTGGAAGATTAAATTGCAAACAGGTTGTGAATTCTCAAATTGAGGAGAATGTTTATTAGGCCGACCACATCAAGAATAAGACAAAAATGGCAAATCAACAAAATGGTTTTCAAAAATGTCCCCTGCTGAGGAAACAAATGAGACATTAGTCCAACATTTAAAAAGATGTCTGTCCTCTAATGTGACATGCATCAACCAGACTGCTGATTTCACTCACCTTATACACTCTGCTACCTGCAGCTCTAATCACAGCCTCACAGACTGCAGGTGTGATTACTCTCACACCTGTAGACAACGCAGGTGAGAGTAAAAGCAGCAACAGGGAACAAAGGGAAAACACCAAATAGATCATCTTTAAATATATATATCAAAAAGGAAAAGTCTTCACACACCCCTTGTGCAGTATTCAAAGCCAAAAATAATTCAATTAACATCTTCTGTATTTTCAAAGTAAAATGTCAACATATTCTTCACACAAATACTGATTCAAGTGCTATGGAGGAATGTACACCTCTCTCTAGCCTTAACAATATTTGTTGATATTCCATGGCCTTATAACATTTAACTATCCTGAAAATGTCATAAAATTTCATTAATTAATTTTTGAGTTATCTTCACAAACAAACAAACTAACAAATGCCAGCTAAAACATAACCCTCTTGACAGATGTAATTTGTGTTTTAGCTTATTTATCATTGAATTTGAGCCACAAAGTTCTGTTTTCTGACATTGTGCATGACAATACTTGATAGTTACGGTACAGCAGTTATAGTGTTATATCTCCCAAGCAGATCTGACCTCTCCTCTCTGACCTCTGCAGAGAAGAGCGCTTAAGCAGAGGGAGGATGGGTGGGAATGTGGGGACCATGTCAAAATAAAATAATGCATTTAAGGTGGGAACAAAACGCCATGTTGTTCAGTTTTAGACCTCCAAGCAACACTTTTCTCACAGTTCTGTACTCTCACTGTTGCTTGAGACTTGGACCTCCCAGCTGTAGTCATGGGCCTCAAAAATGGCTCCCAGGGACATGTGACCTTAAAGTTTAAAGATCAAGGTTCAGACAGCCCGGACTCACCTTCCCCTCCCTGATGAGGAGGACAAAGCTCACATTGATTCAAAGGACCTGCGAGCTGTGTGGCTCTGAGAGTGACGGTCCAGGATGTAGGGATAATTTGTCACTTTGCCACTTGAGCTTTGATTTCAGAAAACATACTTTACTATTACTGAAAAGTGACAATGTTGTTTAAGCACGGAGAATGAAACTGCAGAGAGACTTTAGATCTTTTGCCAATTTCCAGATCTTCCTTAATCTCTGGCTTTGATTTTAAGAATATAGCTTCCAAAATGTTCAACATTCAATACATGAAACATAAAGCAATGCATCGTATATTTCAAAGAGATAATAAATACATCTGTATTTAAAGGGAAATTTCCAAGAGAGATTTGCTGTTGATTTTTTTTCTTTTTTAATGCTGACTTTTTGCTTCCTTCAGTCAGTTCTTCCAGCCAGATGATGTTATAATAAGTATATTAAATACAAATTCGATACAACTAAAGGGTTTTGATGTGCTTTACACTGTTTGATGTTTAAAGGTCTGAAAATGAGACTTGCCCTGGACTAATTTCCACAAACTCCTCCTGGTAGAGTTTGCAGAGGTGTGGACTTGAGACACATGACTGTAGCCTGTCAAGTGTTCGCATGGTGAGTGTGTTTTGACATGCCCTGCTGCAAAGGTCCGTTGATGCCGTTCTTTTCTGTTTTGGCCATCAGGTCCTGAACGATGCCAGCTCCCTCCTTGTTGTACAGGGAGGTACCGATCTGAGGAGGAGTTAGGAAAATACAAGTTTTACAACAGCAGACTTGTGGTTTTTTAAAGGGATGCGCCAACTTTTTTTGTTTTGTTGCAGAGCTCACCCACTGCTACTTAGCTTAGCTCAAACACTGGGAGTCAGTGGGAAGTGTTAGCTTGCCTCTGCCTACAGTCATCAGATAAACTCTTCATCAACTCTGAACAGTCCTGTGTGCTTGTTGTGACTTTTTATTTTCTACTATTATCTTATCTTCTTCTACTCCCAAACAGAGGCTTTGCTTTACTGACCTATACCTAGAAGAGCATCCGTGGTGGTTTGTGCATGCACCCTTCAGTTTAGTTTCATATGTGTTTCTTTAAAAAATTACACAAAGTGCCAATCTCAGTCCAAAAATAGATAACGTAAGGTAACATGGTAGAAAAAAAAGAGAAACAACAAGCACACAGGTCCATTAAGAGTTACTAAAGAGTTTATCTGATGACTGTAGTCAGAGGCAGGCTAACGCTACCTATTGAGTCCCAGTGTTTGAGCTAAGCTAACTAGCGGTGGGCGAGCTCTGCCCGTCTCTTCCGGCCAAAGGGGCATTCCCATTGATATTATATAATTAGCAACTTGGACTATCCCAGTTCTGAGATCAACTGGAACACACAATACATCCAATTTTCTTTCGGGGTCAGGAACCAGGAAGTGCTGAATGCTAACTCACTTCCTGACTGGAGACTCTGTTCTTTGTATGGATGTTACCAACATGAGGGATTTTCGCCTTCTGCCTTTAAACAAGTGTGTTGGTTGGTGAACAAAGGGAGATATCAAAACTGTAGTAAAATTTTTGGCGCAGCTCTACCTTGAACTGACATCACCTGTACATAATATCACTGCACATCACGAGGGACATGCTGGCGTAATTTCTAAGATTTTTGTCTTCAACTTCTTTCATGTTGTGATACATTTAAAAAAAAAAAACACACAAGCTTCATATAAATTCATTTCAGAAACCTACATTTATTTTCCTGGGTAATGTATTCCTGACTTCCTCTTTACAGATAAAAACAAACAGATAAAACAAAAATATGGTGACTGAAATGGGTCATGGACTTTCTCCTCCTCTCACAATGGCTGCATTTATCCTCCAAGTGCTTCGGCCTTCAAGGTCCTGCCTGGGTCTTGACCTGCAGACCCTCAGCTCATAACCTTTAAAACAACAGCTGGCAGAGAGGAAGGAGGGAAGATAAGGGAGGGCCGGATGGAAGGAGAGGAAGCGAGTGTGAAGAAGTGAGGGAGGTAAGAAGAGCTGGAGGAGGAGGAGGAAGACTGGAGATAAAGATGAGGATGTGGAGAGGATCTGTGGAGGAGAGGAAGCCACTAATGAGATCTCTAAGCTTTTAGTGAATATTTTGTTGACCTCCAAAATTAACTTTTAGATCTCATCCGGTTTGACATATCTAAACTGTGCTGGGTCTTTTGTAATAATCCTCTTATAAAGATTTAAAGGATCTCAAATCAGTTCTCCTAAAAGGAAGTCTGTGAATGCATCTTTTGTTTCAAAAGATAAATGGTTCATGTCAGGGCATGTTAGATTATCAAGATAGTTGATTTGAAAATGGTTAAATTCACCATCCTCAGAAATATGGAGCACAGTGTTAGCTCTGGCAGGACACAGAGCCAAGATGGAGCATGATAGTGTTCCATTAAACTGCTGATCCAAAGCCAACCAGATGATTGCCTCTAAGCTATCGTTGGCTAAATGCACTCAGACCACCTTATTTAAGATGCTCTAGCCTGGCTACTCTTTGCTTAAAGCAACAATATGTACTTTTTACAGCTTAAATAGTGGTATCCAAGCCGAGCTGATGGCAAGAGGACTCTCAACAGAGAAATGTATGTCAATCACACTCCCTTAGAGCAGCCTGCTGCATATAGCACTATGTAAGTTTGGCAGCAAGTCATGGCAACTTCACGTGAGGTACTGCTTTACAGTAAAAGCGAAGCTTGGGTGCAGAGGTCATTAAAAGCTTTTTGTCCTTATTGTTTGATCTGCTGAACCTGATGCACCAGATGGACTTTTCAATACATTTCACCAGTCTGTCTTTCTATGCAACAATGCATAAAAACTGTTTGAGAATGGGAAGTACCTTTAAAGAATAATACAGCAGGTGACTGGACAATTGTTCCATCAATTACATTCATTATGGGCCACTCAGATAATATAGTAGGCGGGCACTAATGCCGCAGTGTAAAATACAAAATGCAAATCACCTTTTAGAACAAACTCCTACCAAAATATGTTGGAAGTGGAACAAAATTATCCTTTCCTTCGAGAAATGCTTTGGTGTTGTTTGTTTTTCATTTGATACAGAAATGTGGTCCAGATCTAATGCTAATCTCAATACAAGTAGTCCATGCTGTTGTCTCAATTGTAGCATCACCTCTTCCTGCCTAAAGGACACTGATTAGGCCTGATGCTTTGGGCTGCTCACAATTAATGTAGATTGGAGCAAGGTTGGCAAGATAGATCTGTCTGATTAAAGACAATGAATTATAGACCTGTGCACTCACACTTCATTTTTTTTGACTGTCAGCCACGGTAGTACGAATGTTGTAACTTCATTATATGAGTCATCAATATTCAGGTCGATATTTTCTTCCTGACACTAAACCAATCAGAATTCCTGGCAGGTTTATTGTGAAGTTTGCATGTTGCCTTCCAAAAGGTAAATCTTATAATCTAAGAACCAACTATCAGCTTTTACTAAGCTGATGGTTTGTAGAAAAGTAAAAACGTATGACTTAATCACAGAGATTAGTGTCTACTCAAAGGAACGCTTGTAAACACTGGAGGTGTTTTTGTCATAAGCCTGCATTGAGTAAAAATGAAACACTCAGCCTTTGCAGAATAACCAATCAAACAACTGGGTGGTCCAAGCATCACTTCTAGGAAGTGACCAACAGCCAAGGACCAACTCAAGCAGTTAAATCAGGCCACGGGGCCCTGAGTGAACAATGAACAATACCAAATCCCTCAAAGATCCTCATAATGTTTCAATTCTGTGATGCAATTTTCCTCTCCTTCCAGCCTTTCAGTCAGGATATGGCCAAGTCAAGCAGCAAAGCCACACCACTGTGCCCGCTGAGTTAAGTCTAAGCTCCATTCAGAAAAACTCAGCCTGGAAACCTTCACAGTCCTCTGACAGAAACTTCCGGCCTCTTTGAATGTGGGCATCAACATTTAAAGCACTTTCAAATAATGATAATGAGGCATTACTACGTCCCCTGCCAGCTGATGCTATCCACCATTTTTGATCCCACTGCAAACCAAGAGGATTCAAAAGTGGGGACTGTGGACCCCTCCTGAGCCTTGAGGGTGTGGCTTGAGAGCAATAACATCGAATAAACTATATTTACTTAAATTAGACTGGTAGGCAATAAGCAGCCTGGCCCAATATTACAGCTAAGGTATGGTCCACATAAACAAGTACAGATAGGCTCCCTTTATATGGTTGGTATCACAAAAGGTAACCCCTAAACTCATTTTTCACTTACATCTCTGGAACGATACATCAGATCTTTATGAATCTGTGTCTGGAAGTTCACTCTGTTGCTGATCAATGGAGGACCTCTTACAGAAAGTTTTTAATCCATCATTGAATTTATACGTCTAATGTTTTGACAAACCACTTCGCCTGCATGTCCCTCCACCTGGACTGCACTCATCAACATGCTGTTCAACTTAAAATTTGTACTCTAAATAAATTCTGATATTTTTGCATCCCAGTTCGAGATGACTTATGTGTGAAATTTTTCCTCCTCAGTGACAAACACTCATTGTTCTTTTCTGCCACTACACATGTTATGCCGATCGCATGGCCACATAGAGAGATGGACAACCATTCACTCTCACACACATACCTAAGCTAGCATGTTTTTGGCCTGTGGGAGGAAACTGGAGTGCCTGGAGAGAACCCACACATGCACAGGAAGAACATGTGGAAAGGCCCTGCCCAGCCAAGGAATCGAACCGGCAAACTACCTGCTGTGCTGCCCAGTAGGAATACAGTTTAGCTGAATATTGACTGTGAGGCAAACTTTCATTCAAGTCTCCTGGTTCTCCAAATTTGTAGATTTTTTCTTACAGCATATGACTCAGTTTCTACACAGAATTTAATGAAAGCTTGGGAGAGGGATCTCTGTGTGACAGTTGACCAAAAAAATGGGGAAACTTACCTCAAAAATATCCACAACTGTTCCATAAATGCCAAACATCAATTAATTCAATTTAAAGTGCTTCTTGTACTAAATTGCACTCCTTTTACCCAGCCATATCCCCAACCTTCCCAAAATGCAAATCAGCTGATGGTATTTTAGGTCACTTGTTCTGGTCCTGCTCCAAACTTAACAAATTCTGGTACAGTATTTTTAAATGATGTGATATTGCTCCAGATCCTCTTACTGCCATTTTTGGTGGGCCCAGACATAAACCTAACTTATCCCATTTACAACAAAAGATACAACAGTATGGCATGGTCATTGAAAAAGGAATATTTTAGCTGATTGAATACAAGAGGAGACACCCTTTTTGGAACTTGGCTTCATGATATGATCACCTTGTTACACGTTAAGAGGGTAATTCTGCAACCTTTAATAAAATGTGGCAACTATTTCTGTCTTATCTATCAAAGACGACTCAAGATACCAGCATTGTGTATGATGTAACAGCCTGTAATGACAGTTAGCAATGTTTTTATTTATCTATTTATTATTACATCATTATTATTATTAGTTATTATTATTTAGTTTTCTTTATTATTTTCTTATTTATTTTCTCTTTTTCCTTTTTTATTCATTGTATTATTAGGGAGTTTTACATACTTTGTTTATTTTATTTTTCTGCTAGTATTTGTTCGAATTGCATTGGGTTTTTTTTCTTGTTGGAAAGTTGAAAATCTTTAAATAAAATATTTAAAAAAATCTTCTGGTTCTACCTTTTAGGGGCCGTCCACACTGAGACGAATATAGGCAAATCTGCACAAGGTTCTAATTGTACAGACATTTTGTCCACACAGATACAGCATTTCAAGTGTTCAAAAACATACAACAAATACAGATAGTTTTTCGCAGCATGACATCATAGCCCCATCTCTGGCTTAAACCGTATGCACAAACTCGGACATCAACAGACACAATGACAGAATACAGTGTTGCATTCATGCAGCAGAAGCTTGTTTTGGCTTTAACAGCAAAATTTCTGCTCCTCCACGACCACCATGAGCAACAAGAGGACACTGAGAACAGCATACGCCAGTGTTTGTTAATGTTTCTCATGGTGTATGTGCATGCTCCATGTCTTCTTCTCTGGTTTTGGTGTCTGTCTGCAGCAGCGTTACAGCACCACTTAGAGGCCTGGCATATACACTACAGCGTTTTCAGTGTTTTCGTGTGAACAGACACATTTCTTGAAACAATGTCATCATAACAGAGAACATTTTCAATATGAAAACATTTTCATCTCTGTGGACAGGGCCTTAATCTGTGAAACTTTGAGCAGTATTTTTACAGCTGAGCTCTGCAAGGTGAAAGCTGCACACTGCCCCCCAAGAGGAGCGTGGATCTCAAGATGGGAACTAAAAGGTGAAGTGTTACCTGTTTCACAAAATGACAGCAAAAATATGGGGTAAAACTTGAATACCTTTTCCCCTCCTTCTGTACAAATAGCTGAAATTTGTAAGATCATCTGTTTTTGTCTCCTTTATATTGCACTAAAGTCCAACCGATTTGGAGGCAGAAATATTTCGAGCCCTGGTATGAGGAGGTTGTAAGCTTCCTCCTGATGACCGTGAAACAGTATAGACGTGGTGCCTCACGCTGACACACAGGCCTGACATCCTGCTGTGGATAATGTGCTAATTAGATTTGGCCTGTGGTTGTTGGCCTAATCAAATCTATCCGGTGCTGCGGGGCTGAGAGGCTGAAACCTGAGCTGAAATCCAAAGTATGCGCTCTGACAATTTCTCCAATCTGTTTCCCCTCAAGTCCTGGCACGCTGCGCTAACTGTCCACCCTGAGTGTGTGTGTCGGTGTGTGTGGAAGAGAGAGGAAGAGGGACAGAGCATTCGGCACATGTGTGTTATTACTGTGAGCATGTATGATCCGTGCATTTAAGCTCTGTCCACATGTAGGCGGGTATTTTAAAAACTGTTCCTCTGTGCTTTTGTCCTTTAGCTCTTAAGTCACTGAAAACACACATTTTGAAAAACTCCGGCCAAGGTGAAGGTTTTTGAAAACTCCTAAACGTCCCCCTCCGTGCTGACCTCTCCTCGGGGTGATGGCACCATGTGACGTTCTCACTGTTCCTTACATGTGTTGTGGATGTTGTTAAACTTTTGCTGCTTTAAGTGTTGATAACTGGACTATTTACATGCCAACACAGACATTCTGTCCCTCCTTCACTGTGATGCTGGATTAGAAACACTTCGATGATACAATCCCTGTTGACGTTTTGGACCCGGTGTTACTATTTCACAAGTAATCGTGTTGACTGTTGGCCCATGGCTGCTACTGTCTGTCATCGCCATGATTATAACCACTGTTGAAACCAGCAGGAGTGTCCACGAAAGTGTTTAATAACAGGATTTGATCAAGATTACCAGATATGCATTGAGTTGAAATACACACAATGAAATATTTACTCAGCATGCCTGCTATCGCCAGTTAACACAGCCATAAGTTAAACTAGGGGTGGGCAACTTGTGGCCTTGGGGCCCTAATTCGGACCTTCTCCCTCAATGTGGCCCTCCATTCAGTGTAAAATATCCTAAAATTATGTTCATGAAGAAAGCCAAAATCTACCATGACAACATGAAAAACTGCAATATATCCATGAAAATGGTGCTATAATTATTGATTTTGTGCACCTCTCTTTAATGCATTTAAATATAGAAATAAATGTAAGTGAAATATACTTTAATAACAAGTAAAGCTCTATAAATATATCAAATAAATGATCTGAAGCCGCCTTAAATTCCGTATTAAGCTCTTGGATTAATTATTACTCTGTGCACATGATCTTAAATACATAAACGTTGATGAATCACTGCTTTTGACAGCTAAAAATATTTGCACAAATTGTGTAAGTATGATTGATTGTAATTGCTTAGTTAGGTATACAGAAATTTAAAATAATTTGGCCCTCTGGCAATAAGGACAATTTTAATGTGGCACTCTTGGCAACCAAAGTTTCCCATCCCTGAGTTAAACCAAAACACCATCGGACATGGTGGTAGGAAAAGATATGAAATTTCTTCTTTTTTATTGAAATTCCAAAAAAAGAAATAAAGTTACATATCATAGACATAGTTATAAGGTAAAAATAACAGGCTTTAACAGTTAATTTATGTATCTTTTGTGTTTTAGTGTGGACAGGGATATCTATTTTTTAAACAAAAAACAAGAGACCTCCATTTAAAAAAAGAAAATACCCTCCTACCTTTTGGACAATCTGTGGTCTATTCTGTTTTATTTTTTCAATCCTATATGATCAGCTGTATGTTAGCCGTCAGCATCTGTCTTTTATGGGTAAATTTGTTCAGTTACATAAAATTACCAGCGTACAGCTAACCATCCACTGTTTGGTTTCCAATTTATCTAAGATTTTAAGGAAAAGTTTCATAAAAGTTTGTTCAAACCAGAAAATTGTAACTTAAAATGTTCAGTTTTGTCACAAAACCGGTGAAAAAACACTGAAAGCAGATAAAGCTTAAAACAATGTAAAAAAAAAAAAATAAGAAAAAGAATTGATTCTTGGCTTTTTCTCCTTGGTCTGAGTCTGGTTCAGTGCTTATTGTTGGAGCAGCCCTCAAACTTTTTAGATTGTTGCTTACCAGAGTAAATTGTTTCAATGGTTTCAAGACTGTCTTGAGATTATCAGCTTCTCTTGGTAGAGGCTGTATTTGTGTTCAGTCTATCTTATTTAAAGAGCCCATGTTTTGCTTTTCCAAGCTCCACAAGCTCCTTAGTGTGATCAACACCTCCAACAGACCTACCAGTGTGACATCCTATCATTGTTTCATCAGCAGTTAAAGCCCAAGTGGCAAGCAAATGCAGAGCAGAGATGGTGGAATAAATGCAGAGTAGACCAGTCAGCCAATCAGACCGGACAGGGCCCACATGGAGAGGGAAGTTCTCTGGACAAAGATAGGAAAGTAAAATTTAAGCTTTGAGTGCATTGCTTTCATTGGGATCCTGATATCTTGCTACAGTTAGATAGTCAGTTCAAGAGTGAGAAAGGTCTTTTTGGTTAAACAGCTTATATACAGATAGTTAAGGGGTTTTCAAGGTGTTGAAGAGCCCACATTTTTCATTTTTCAAGTTTAATGTGCCTTTAAGTGTGTTTAACATGTCTTCTTGGCATGTTCGGACATTTTTATGCAAGTCAAAAGTCCAAAGGTATCAGGACTTCTCCCTCTCCCCATATTTATGGTGGCGGCAACTGCGTCTTGGTCCCTAGAATAAACCTAGCAGTGTGACATCATACCAGTGTGACTTCATACCATTGTTTCATCATCACTTTCAGCCCTTTGGAACATGGAAGTGAACCAGTTGTAGAGTGCAGACGTTAAAATGAATACAGAGTTGTTGACAATATGGCACTGAGTAGTAGTAAACTGACAAATTACCACAGACTTGACCTGTAAACCAATCAGAGGGGGCTGTGGCCACGTGGGGAAAGGAGCTTTAAAGGGACAGGAGGTCCAACAGAGTGTCTCAGACGGACTGAGAATACAGCTGGATCAGGAGTACTCACTGTGTGAAATCTAGAAGGGTTTTAGGACATACGTAATAGTAAACATTCTGTTTTTAAAATTGAATAAACAAACCTAAATTAAGGCAGAAATATTGGTTGTATTAGAAAAAGCCAAGGTAATGCTCTAGCTGTATAAAATCTCTCTCTTTGCCTGTGATATTACACATTTAATAATACAGACTGTGGTTATTTCTAAAGGAGAATAGAGTCGCTGGATGGAAGATTTCAGTAAAAAGTGACAACAAAACAGTAGTCGTCTCTTTTATGTGATTATATTTCCCTCACGGACCTTCATGTGCCCTCGGCCTGTGTCAGAGCCTCCAGCTGACCCTGCTGGGGATCCACCTGTTGCCTGAGCTCAGAGCTGCTTCCTGATCCGGATGTGAGAACGTGAGAATATGGATGACTCTGCAGGCAAAACATTTCTTTGCTCTTTTTTTCTTTATCGGAAGAGTTGGCCTGATTATCCTCCGGATGGGTTTTGTGGTGGAATGTGGCAGAGCTGATATTTTGAGAAGCCTCCATGTTCCTCATATAACCCACAAAGGATGTGCTCAGATTTGAGGGTTTTTCTTGGCTTTGTTTTTCTGCATTTTGTCGTTAAATGTGGTTTTGGACTTCATGATTGGTGGGCTCGCAAACAGAGAAAGGGAATTATTCCACAAACAAGTTTTTTTTCTTCCTGCTGGTGCACCACTTTAAATGCTGCAGTCTGTTAATAAATCAGAAACAACTTCACTTTCCTGTAAACCACTTCATTGAGAGGAAGTCACAGGCACAGAGGCAAACTGATCCTGGTTAGATTCTGAGCGTCATGTTTGAATGGCTTCATGGAAAATTCATAGATTTAAATGTGTTACTTGAATACTACACATGAGGATTAGGGTCAGGCATGGGACAGGAAGACTTTTTATTCATTATGCACTTCAGGGAACAGTGAATGTTAAAAAGGGTCAAAATGCCAAGAATATTTTTAAAGAGCAGTTTCATAATCGGGTTAACCCTTGCAGCTCCAGACCATTTTTCATTACTTCAGTCCACTTGGATTTTTAGTCATAATGTTTGCAGAACCTCAAACCTTTCAAGCAGAGTCATGATAAAGACATAATTTTTCTTCAGAACAGCCTGAGCTATCAGGATGTAAAATATAACGATATCAGATTGGTCTATAAAAAAAAGTGAATGACTATAGAGACAAAACAAAGAGCATTTAAACAAATTTTAATCTCAGTCAATCTTTATTTGTATATCACCAGTTCATAACAAGTGTTATCTCAAAGCACTTTACGACAGAGCAGTCTGAAGCCTTATTCTTCCTCTTTTATAGATACACATATATGCATATATATTAATCCATATATACAAATTTATATATACAAATACATACTTCCTGCGATGTTTCCATCCAGGAAGAGACGACTGAACTAAAAATGATAAATCACAGTTTTAACTGCCCAACTGAAAAACACATTTGAGTTACTGTTACGGGGACACTGCAATTTAATTTCTAAAGGGATTTAGATTTTATTTCTGTTTTTTAACCAAACATCTCCTCTATATGTAAGCTTTTGTTTGACTCTGTGTTTCTTCTTTGTTGTTATCTTTGTGGTTCATTGATTCTCATTAAAGCTTAATTCTGATGTGTTTTTTCCTTTGACAATGTCTTTTTCTGTGTTTGAGTAGAGGTGGATTATATGTACAGAATTAAGTATTATATATAGGTGAAATATTAAGTTTGGAATTGTGTATAAATATTGTAAATATGTAAAATGTTAAAACATCACTGAAGACAGTGGTAATAAATGGGGTAGGATATAATAAGTCTCCTTTTCGAGCATGTAGACTTGCTGCACATGCAGGATGTCGTTTTGGTGTGTGCATTTTCCTTATGGTGACTACCTATTTTTGTTTTTTGTTGTTTTTGTCTGCATGTTTGAAATAAAGCATTCATTCATTCATTACAATTACGTTCAGATGTTTTGTATGAAGCACTTAAAATTGCTTTGTTGTTGAAATATTCTATTAAATGAACTTGCCTTGCTTTACTGAGAGCAGGTTTAAAAAATGACAAATAAGTGATAAAAATGGATCCAACTTCACATTTCTCAGACTGTCACTGTGCTCCATTAATGATGCCGTGAGTAAATGTAACAGACGGATGTTTGGCCTTGAGTTTTATCTGATTTACTGAACGTATCAATTAAGACCCAGATGTTGCAGGGCCCTCAGATGCAGTGAGAGTCGGGATGGTGCTTTGTGGAGTAAAGTTAGTGCTGCTGTTTTCTGGGGTTAGCTGGTGGTAGAGGTGGAAGAGGAGGATGGAGGAGGAACAGATTATGCAGAAAACCACTTCCAGAGGAAGTGTTATAATGCTGACCGGGTTCCTGCGGAGGCTGTAATGCTAATCTGCCCCCCCTTGTTAAACACTGCAGAATGTCTGCGGTGGAAGAAGGGAAATGCACCATGAAAACCTATAGCTCCAGCCAGCACAGAGACAGAGAGCAAGAGGAAGCCCACAGGAAGCAAACACGGCATGTTTTTTATCCCCCCAATGCCAACGCTGCTGCACTCTTACCCCGCTCTGACCCGTCTGAGGGGGGTGACATCTTGTTTTCAGAGTGGTTGCATCCGCCTCCACGAGCCCCCCAACACCACCTTCACCTCCACCACCTACACACACACACACACACACACACACACACACACACACACATTTGACTAGATTTTACAGCTGGATGAAGAGCATCAATGGGAGCAGTGAGCGAGCCACCAGACAATGGACACAGCAACCAGGCCCGCACGCCAACCCGGGATTTCCTGGCTTACATCACAAAAAAATTGTCAGATCCTTCCGGCTGCACAATAAAGACCAACACTCTTGTGTGTACAAAAAGGAGCATGTTGGGTAATAGCGCACCCCAAAAAAAGGTGGTTTTCATATCAGCCTTTGTAGCTGTTTGTTTATATCAGCGTGTTTGTATTTGACTGTCTTTACTGGAAATGTCCGCCGCCCCAGTGCCGGGCAGTTCAGGCGGTCTAACACAACAGGGCTTAAAAAAGCAAACAGAGGCAGAGAAAGAGCGGTGCCTTCAAACGAGAGAGCCACCCGGACATCAAACGCTCTGAATCTGACCCGATCCTCCCTTTCACTGTGACATGAGCCGGCATGGAAGCTGTCAGGCCTCGTTAACGGAGAGACGCCCACCGCCAGCCTGTCTGCCGTCCCAACCGTCTGACCGTCTGACTACAGCGCTCTGTCTGACTGCTCTGTCGCCGCGTTTCTGTTTGTCTGCTCCCAGATACACAATTTGTCCCTGAGATTTGATGAGGAGCGGGGCAAAGGGAGCAGGAAGGTTGGATTAACTGAGGAGCAACATGTAAGGATTAGAGGACAGGAAGGGGGGAGGATGGAGGGGACTCGTACGGGAACAGGACGAAGTTGGGGTCGCTCCATGCTGCTTTTTCATCTTTGAATCAGTCAGAATATCAGTTTATTCATTTGTTATTCAGGTTGAACAGACACTGATGCACATCTAACAGTATGACCACAGTGTATGGAACTTTTTAAGGTGATGGCCTAAATTGATGTCTTTACGAAGGATTAAACAAATTATCATCTTTACCTCCACCAAGGAGGTTATGTTTTCGCCAGGGTCTGTGATTTGGTCCAAGGAAGAAGCCATTACATTTTGCTGCTGATCCGATCCAGATTGACATAAAAAAAAAAAATATTGAAGTTTATAACGGCAAATCCCATTCATTTACAGCATTATGGGAATTGTGGTTTATTTGCAAACTGACGTCAATGTTTTTTAAGCCTATGCCACTACATTTTTCAGCTTCCCTTGCAATGCCAGCAGAGGAGTTCTGCTAACACAACGGCTAACAATAGCCTAGTAGATCGACACGTTTTTTCCGACTTTGTAACTAGAACGCTGATAACGCATTATTCTCCACATGGACAGACATGAGCAGAGACTTGGCTAGCCATGTGGAGCAGAAAAGCCACTGCAGTAACTGAGCTGCTTGGCGGAGGTCTGTGCTCTCGGAGGGCTTTTCTAGTTAAAATTCTAATTTCAAAATCTAAAGTGACGAAATAAGGATTATAGATGTCTTTTAATATTTTTAAGAAGATGCTGCATGTAAATACAAAATTTGTAGATAATTACCATGACTACAATTGTTGTCTAAAAGGTGTAATGATAGATAGATAGATAGATAGATAGATAGATAGATAGATAGATAGATAGATAGATAGATAGACAATTTATTGATCCTGTGGAAAATCAGGCATCCAGTAGCAGCTCACAATGTTACTCAAAAACTTCTGCTCCAAGAAACTAGAGCTTCAGTCATACGCTTAATTAATGCAAAATATTGCATTAGTCATGATGATTTAATGCATAAATCAATGTAGGAGGCATAGATACATCCTGTTACTCATCACTGACCAAAGGTGTTACCACTATAAATTTATTCAGTAAGTTTGTTATTGATAGACCATAACTTAAGGGACATTAGTTCACATGGCTTAGGCTAACTATCTGGCCAGACAGGTTATTTTGACCACGCCCTGACTAAATAATTAAAATTTATAACTTTATCCAAACTGACTCATTTTTCATGGTTTACAGTGTTTTAGAGTTGTCCAATGGTGTAAGGCTCGTACTTCTGTTTTATTCCTTGCAGTGCAGACGGATCCCTCTGATTCAATGTCTGTAATCAGGCAGATCCATCTTGCCAAGCTCCAATCTGCAACGATTGTGAGCAGCCCAAAGCAGGACAGTCCTATCAGCAGGAAGCAGGAAGAGGAGGGAGCTAAGAGTGAGGAAGGAAGTGATGCTCATTCAGAGATCAGCATAGATGCTAACAGCTTCAGTAGCAGTTTTATCAGATCTGGACCACATTTATTTATAAAATGAAAAACAAATATCAACACTACAAACTTCTCTGTAGAAATTATAGTTTCAGTCTTCTTCTGACATGCTTTGCTAACAGTTTGTTCTACGAAGTGGCTGCATTCTGTCCTTTACACCAAGGTAGTAGCGTCTGCCTACTACATTATCTGACTTGCCCATAATGAATGTGATTGATGGATCGATCATCCAATAACCAGTCAGATATGCTTCTGAAAGGTTGCCCTCCCCAAATACTTTCCATGGGCTGTTTCCCAGATAGACTAGTGAAATATATTGAACAGTCCATCTGCTGTGCCAGGTTAAAACCACAACAAACCATTTATACTGCTCAAAGAAAGTATGGAAAGGTTTCTCTGCTTTAATAATACTTATTGGTATTTCATTTTATATCGTTGGAAAGCCGGATTAGTCACCTTTACAATGAGGTACACATGTAAGGATTGTGCTTTTATTGAATGAGCCACAACGCGTGGGTGTCACCCCCAAAAATGTGCCAAAATTCCCTTCAACTGGAAGTTGGTGTTTGCAGAGTGGCAGCATTATTTGCTGTCAGCCCTGATACCATTTCCAAATTTACGACTAAGTTACATGAGACTAGTGAAGTCAAGGAGACTGCGAGGTCGATGTCCCAGGACAACAACAGCACAAGAAAACTGGTTCCTCACTCTTGCTTTACTGAGGAACTGTAGTCTTTATTCTAAGGGAAGAGGGATTTTGGCACATTTTTTACGGGAGCACTACATGCACATTTAGCTGTGTTGCTCATTCCATGAATATATAATACTTACAAGTTTTACCTCGTTGTAATGGTGACTAATCAGGCTTCCAACAATATAAAATACAATACCAATTGGTCTTATTAAAGGAGAGGAATAATCAACCAAAAGAGCATTTCCAAACTTTTTTTGAGGAGTGGCTGTGACGGGTCAGTAGACTAAAAAAGTCGGCATGGGGCAGCTTTTAAGCTTGACTTTTAATGCTTTTTTTTTTGCCATACAAGTTTTCTCAGTCATCATTTGGACATGATTCATTTCACTGTGACATAAAACAGAAAAAGTCTCTTTCAGCGACGCTCAGCTCTCAGCTCACCTTTGATTTCCTGTAAGCCCTCTCTGAGTCCTCTGATCTCCTGAGGGGCCCAGCATCAGGGATCCCCTCATCCTTCCTGCCCTCCCCTCTCCTCTCTCCATCCCATCATCCTTCACTTCCTCCTTCTCTTTGCAGGGGGACATAAGCCTCTTATCGACAGGCTTCAGGGGAGCTGAGTGGCTCACAAACTGTTTAAAATGTATTGCTTTCACACATATGGCAGGAGGAGGTGCTTTTTTTTGGCAACAAGATGTAAATTTGCATTAAGCGTGTGTAAACGCTCCAAGTACAAAAGGACACATTTTTTGCCTTTTCTTAACATCATAAATATCACTGACGGATTCAAAATAAGAAGAGACGTAGCAGCATCCTCTCCCCTGTCCTTACAGGTGGCTCAGTCTCGCCCCAGGAGGTGAAAACTCTCCCTCTGAGAGTAAGGGAGGCAGACAGAGGAGGTTTTTGTGCCAAGGGGAAACGAGAGAAGCTGTCGATTATCAGCACCAAAGGCAAGAGAGATCCCCTCACTCTTAAAAACCCCCGAGCTAGCCTCTGAAGCCTTACACGCTCTTTTATCCCCCCTGATTTGAAACACAAAAGCTCCTCATGAGCGTGACTCTGACAGAGAGCTGGACTGAGCTGAGGGAACAGTCCTAATCTCTCTCTTAATTACTCAAACAAAAAGACACTAAACTCTGATATAGCTCAGTGAAGTCAGGAAGGTTCAAGCACAGCCAACAGCTCATGGCATCATTGTCTAAGACACGTTTGTTGGATCCTGATTGGCTGAGAGGAGTCTTAGGCTGAGGAGCGAGGCATCATCAGGATTAGATTAGAGGGATAGTTTGGGATTTTTGAAGTGGGATTGTGTGAGGTAGATGGCATTATGGTGCGCTCCCTTTACCTCGGACCTCTGACATTAGAAGTTGGAATTACGTCACATCCCACTTCAACGCACCTGGTGAAGCCAGGTGGCGTTCCTGAGGATCTGACCTCTAAGATCAACTGGACAAACCCAGGGGTGGACAGTAACAAAGTACAATTACTTGAGTACCGTGCTTAAGTACAGTTTTTGAGTATCTATACTTTACTTAAGTATTATTTTCTTGGAAACGTATGACTTTTACTCCACTACCTTTGAAAGACAAATATTGTTCTTTTAACTCCACTGCATTTCTATGAAGGGTCTCATTCCTCGTTACTTTAAAGTACAACTTTGAAGTCAGCAGATGAAATTTCTTTTCTCTTCTAAAATGCAATCTGCCTGTGATTTGTTCAAGTGGCGATGCCGTACCTGTACCTACTCAGATCAGGCAGGTAAACGTTGACCCAATGTTTCTCTTGGCAGTTATGATGGATATGGCAGATACAGATGATGATTCCACACCAGTGTAACCACGGCTATATCTGAAGTCTGATTAAATTGTGTTTTAATAGGCATTCCTATAGGCTTTGTAGTATATTTTACAAGCTCTTTATTCTACAGGTTCTATAAGCAGGTCGATGCAGTCAGTGGAATATTTCAGTCATTAGGTTCTGTAAATTCATGGTGGCAACAATACAACACTCATAATAACTTTATTTATATAGCACCTTTAAAAACAGATGTTTACAAAATGCTTCAACAGACAAAACAAAGGGCACAGTAACAAGTTGACACTAAAACAAAAATGTCCTTTTAAGACTTAGGTATTTTATTTCCAGTACTTTAACTTAAGTAAAAATTAGACTGAACAACTTTCACTTGTCTTGGAGTAATATTTGATCAGGAGTATCTACACTTTCACTCAAGTCATAGAGTTGAGTACTTGAACGCACCATTAGCCTGAACATGAGCCACAGTAACAGAGATCAGCTCTGTGTCAGCACAGAAGCTGGGGCAATACATCACTGCAGATGGTGCAACAACTTACTTTTTCGGTGGCATTGGTGGCTTAGTGTAGTGCTCTATCAAGAATTGGAAGGTTAAGGGTTTGAGCTCAGCTCCAGCTGTCAAAGATGTTTAACCCCAATCAAACATTATCCAATCCACAGCTTCTTGTCAGAAATTGTTTCATTCATACTACTCTCTTGTTTTCTGCAGGTAAACAGAACATTCATCATGCCTGCTAGTTGAAGATATGTGTCTAGTGTGTGCATTTTTGGGATTATGATGTTAAAAATTGGTTGAAATAAAGATATTGAAAACCACAGTGCCAGCCTGAATGCTGCCAGTATTCATTTTACTTTATAACATTTAATTCCTACTCAGCACATTCTCAAGGCTTGTTGTTAAAGTGTGTTACATAACACACAAACCTTTCACTTCCTGAGTCTTTTCTGCAGGTATTTTGTCAAACTGTGTAATCCTGCATCCTGGAACTCTTACCCTCTGCCCCCAGGTGAGAGAGGGATGCCGGCACAGCGACCGGACATCCGCACACCATCAACCTGGAGGGAGGCGGGGGCCGGAGCAGTGACCCGTACCTCCTTAAACGTCATGAGGTCAGCCAAAACAGAGGTGTTGGATTCAGAAGGAGCGTCAGTGAGCCCTGACCTGCAACACGATCAAAGGAGGTCATTGTTCTCTGTGACTGTGGAGACCTCCCTCTCAATCTGTCACTTTGGTTTTACTTTCACTTTAATTGTCTGCTTGACATGGATGGAGATTAATTTTATGTTACCTGGATTTTAAAATTACTGATTGAATGTATTTTATTTAGATCTGAGGGATGAGTTTTTTATCCTTTAATAACGCTGCAGTCAGTTGAGGTATCAGCTACTTAACAAGCATATAGAATTAAAGTATAGTAAACTTTAATACAGCTGAACCTCTTCATTAATCTTCATATTTTAAGTCCTGCATTACAAACCCTATTTCAGTAAATCTGTAGTAACAGTTTTTGACCACTTGGGAATAGCAGAAAAAAGATGGTATTACAACTCTGAAGTTGTGTTCACCCCAAACAGGAAAAACAGCCATTGTGTCCTCGGGCAACTACATTTTCCACATAAATTTACATTTTCAAAATGGTTTATATTTATTGAAATGAATTTTTTCCCTGTAGCCACAATGCTGTGTTTCCTCCTCCTTGATCCATGATCAACCATGAGGAATGTTTCTACTGTTGTATCTAAAAAATTGAAGCAAGAAGTATTGTTTCAGTTTGGAAAACTCTGGAATTCTTGTTACAGACTGGAAATAACTCTGGGTAACTGCTGGTTTTAATACAGTGAAAAAAATGTATGTGAATTATGTAAAAATATTATGATGTTGAGTTAATTACAGCATACAGCCTTAATACATCCATCCATTCATCAATCCATTATCTAGACCACTTATCCTTTTTGGGGTCGCAGCTGACATGGGGCCAGAGGTGGGGTACACCCTGAACTGGTTGTCAGTCGATCACAGGGCCACATAGAGAGACAGACAACCATTCAGGCTCATACCTAAGGGTGATTTGGAGTCACCAGTCAACCTAATGAGTATGTTTTTGGTCTGTGGGAGGAAGTCGGAGTGCCTGGTTAAAACCCACACATGCAGGGATAGAACATCCACACAGAACGGCCATGACTGGCTCGGGGATCGAACCAGAATCAGCCAACAAAAAACAAAAGTGAGATCAACGAAGTCATCAAATGTTTCTAAGGCACGCTATTGACTCCAAACAGCCTCTAAGGCCCTCTGCTCCCCCTCATCCTTCATGTTATCCCACCTTTATTAAACATTCACCATGGCAACTGTATTTCACAGACGACTTCACATCGACAACACCATAGGTTTAAGATTAAAGTTAGATCTTGAAACAATCTATGGTGTTGCTATGCCTCAAAGGTTACAGTGTGAAGTAAAAAGTCATCTTCAAACTATAGGCTACATGAAAGATTACAGAGCTGGTGCAAGGCAGATGGTCCTAAATATCCACCTGTGGCTGGCCCCAAAAGCCAAAGTAAAATTACAATAAAGATAAAAATTAATAAGAAATGCTTTGTCTACAGGGGGGCATCTAAATCAACACAAATTAAAGTTTATCATAGGACATTTAAATCATTCTTACAATGATTTTAATGGAGGCCCCTCTCAAAGTGATTGATGACTACAGACATCTGACATTAGGAACATTTTTACTAACACTCAATTTTTAAAATAATTGTAATGTTCTGACAAATGAATGGGGGTCTTATTTAATTTACGTTACTGAAAAATGCTTTTTGTACAAAAAAAACAAAGCAAATCTGTGATGCTCTATACTTTGGGTGAACTCATCCTTAAATTGTGGGATTAACTCAGCGTCTCTGCCTCCCTCCATACCTTCACTCATACATCTCCAGATATTTCCACTCTCTGGTCAGATCCTCTCTGCTGTTCAGTTTGGTCTGAGATCTGCTTCACATTGAGAGGATCAAAGCGTGGAGGCGGGGGGGCAGTAAGTCAGCAATGTGTTTCCACAGGGAGTCCTCTGCCTGGGAAAGTGCAATAGGTTAGAATATCAATGAGACGTGCCTGAGAGCGTAACCGCTCACCTGTTGTCTGACTGCGGCTTTGGCACTCTTTCTCTGCGGTCAGGAGGCCTCGGCTTCTCTCAACAGCCTGACCCCGCTTTCCCAGCAAACATTTTGACACCAGATAAATCAAGAAGATGATGTGCATACAACACTGGGCATCAGAGCAGAGCGAGTTAGTGCATTCATGACTCATGTCAGACTCTCAGACCATGTCCACACGGAGATGAAAACGTTTTTGTTTTTGAAATGTTCTCTGTAAAGATGGCAATGTTTCAAGAAATGTGTCCATCCACATAATAACACTGAAATCACTGTAGTACATATGCCAGGCCTGTAAGTGACACTGTGACACTGCTGCAGACAAACCCCTAAACCAAAGAAGACATGAAACAAGTGCAAACATCTAGGCGGCAAACTCTAAGACTGTAAATGGAGGCCCATGCTGCAGCAAAAGCTGCAGTACCCTGAGTGTCCACTTGAGGCTGGCTGCAGTAACCTGACACCGTAATGACTGCATTCAGGGCAAAAAAACGTTTTTATGGCCTTAATGAACATCTTTACAGCCTGGTTTAAAAACAGCTTCAGTCTAAATATGCATTATTCAATGCAATCTGTGTGCTCTCACTGTGAGAAGGTGGGTTTTTATATATTGCACCCATTTTCTTTTATTGAGGATTTCCAGTTTAGGAAACAAAGAGTTGCTTTGGTTAGATGGCCTTGAGTTCAGCCTAAACACGGCCTCTCTGTCTGTTAGGAGGTTGAGCTAAAGTTGCTATGAGATGTTACGTGCAGTTACGCAACGTCTATTCTAGGGCATCAACAGCGTTCCAAAGGCTCCTGAGACATGGCTTTGTCCAATTCGACATTGTCTCCCCGAAGAGCATTTAGACAAACGTTGCAATAGAAACAATACAAATGAAACAGTAAAAAACTGTATCACAGTGAAAGGCAAATGCTTAGTTTACATGCTGATACATAGATACAGTTTGCGTTGGCATAGCTAATAGCAAATATCTCAGGTGACTGCATGAGTGAGGGGAAAGGTAATCCTTTTTCTCAGCCTGCATCCAATGCTAATGCAAGCTAGAAGTGCCACGTTGTTGGTCTAGTTATTGTCAATAATGTGAAAAACTGACCTATCACACAAAGCCAACAGTTCCTTTAAAATGTCCTAGATCCACACCAGGATTAGGATCCCAACCAAAAATAGCTGATCACCTCTTCCTTGTGCAATGACCAGCATTCTCTGAAAATTCCGTCAAAATCTGTTGAAAACTTTTTGAGTTATCTTACTATCTTGCTCAAGTCATGTGATCTATCATTACAATAAAAGTACACACCTGTGCTTTACGTTTGTGGGTTGCAGCCTTACCATGATGAAAACAGAGTGTCATTGATTTTTGACTTTCAATGACCATTTAAAGAGAACTGAGGTCTGTCTTTCAAGCTGAGTGTCTGGTGAAATAAATCACTTGCAGCATGTCGGTGTTAATAGTCAACTATTTTGTGCAAGACAAGCAAAATTCAAAAAAGTACAGATTGTCCCTTTAACAGTCCGGGGTCCCTGCTCGGAGCAGTCCTGACAAATCTGAGACAGGAAACAGAAAACGGAAACATTCAGTTGATCCAGCTGTTTCTCCCTTTCCCCCCTTCCTCCCCTATATATCTGTTTCTGTCTCACCCCCTGAAACCCTCCTCCCCCCCTCACCCTCAACCCTTTCTCCCACATATCAAGTATCCTGAGGGGGCGGAGGAGGAGGGGGGGTCCAAACAGGTGTCTGACAGTCCCAGCAGCCTGTTGGTTGGTTGGTCTGCTGCAGGTTTTACCTCCTGCTCCCAGCTGCTCACACACACACATTTGTCCATCTGTCACTAGTATTAGGAATAATCCAGAGGAATTTTCAGATGTCATGGAAGGAGAGGTGTGTGTGCCTGAATGTGCCTCCATGTGAGTGTACTCGCATGTGTGCATTTGTGTGTGTGCGTTCACTTTTACTTGGTTGTAACCCGACCACTTGGCCACCTGCAGCAGACGGCTGAGAACCTAAAAAAAAAGGAGAACACACTCTCAAGCTCTTTCTCACTTTTCTCATTCTTGATTTCCCCCCTCTCTCGTCTCTTTCTCTGCCCCTTCATTTCATTCACAATATTTCTTTTTCTCTCTGCCCTCTTCAACAACTCTCCATCATCCTATCTCCCTTCTGTTAAATCCAATTCAAACTAAGGAGCTTTGCTTGCATCTGAAACTTACTACTAAGTTTACATTCCCCCTCTACCTCTATAAATCTCTCTTAAAATAATAATATTAAAAAGAAAAAAATACATAAAAGAAAAGAAAACCAAACAAAATAACAAAATACAATTCACATTAACAAAGAAGAGTATGGCATTAACCTACTTTTCTGTGAAGTGTCTTAAGCTAGCATCTGTTATAATTCGGCACTATACAAATAAAGATTGACTGATGGATTTATTGATTGATTGATTGATATGGAAAAGTACTTATCATGCTAGCAGTGCTAATTTGTTGACTAATTATTTTCTTCATAGTTTTCATCAACAACCTTTTTCCCCTGATGAAAACTAGACAGTAAGTAATAAAAACAAGTGCACATGGACAAAAACTAAAACGAAATGAATTAACATTTTCATCAACAAATAAAAACTACACTAAAATGTTTGACAGAGACTTAATCCAAACAGACCTCATTTTGTCATGTAGAAAGTAGAGAAAAGTTAGGAATATATCAACTCACAGCTACTTTGGTTGTGTGGAAAGGTTGGATGAGTTAAGAGAGATATCCAGTCACAGCTGCCTTAGCTTCGTGGTTGTGGGATAAGCTGGGAGCGATCCAATCAGAGCTCCTCTCTTTATGAATTGATATATTCATGTAGAGCAGGTTCACTGTTTGTTGTCAGTTCTGGTATTGTCACTGAGATGCTCTGCCAGGTAGCCTAAATAAAGGTGACTGCATTTCACACAAAAGTTCAATTTGTTTATGTTAATTTATACATTCAGACTTTACTAGCATTCAGTAAAGGGTTATTAGATGTTTCATTTTATCCAAGTGTAAAACATGACTTCAGAAATTCAAGGAAACATAAAAAACGCCTTACCCTTTACACTTCATATTTTAGTCGACTAAATTTACAGTAGATTTCATCGACTAAAATGTTGTGAAAATTCATCAACTAAAACTAAAACAATTTAGATGACTAAATTATGACCAAAACTAAAATGTATTTTAGGCAAATGATTTAAACCAAATCAAAAAGTGCTGTCAAAATTAACACTGTATGGTAGGCAACAGAAACCATGTTTAACACCTTCATACACTTAAATGGTACATATTTTGTCTTAACTCTGCATATAAACATTTTTGTTGACTATTAGAGTATGTTCACACTCCACCCATCCATCCATCCATTCATCCATTATCTACACAACTTTTCCCTTTCAGGGTCACTGGGGGGCGTGGAGCCTATTCCAGCTGACATTGGGCAAGAGGCAGTGGACACCCTGAACTGGTCGCCAGCCAATCACAGGGCCACATAGAGAGACAACCATTCATGCTCTCACTCATACCCAAGGGCAATTTGGAGTCACCAGTCAACCTAATGAGAATGCTTTTTGTGTGTGGGAGGAAGCCAGAGTGCCAGGGGAGAACCCACGCATGCACAGGGAGAACATGCAAACTCCACACAGAAAGGCCCTGACTGGCCCGGGATCGAACCAGCCACCTTCTTGCTCTGAGGCACGTGCACTACTTGCTTCACCACCGTGCCGCCATGTTCACTCTCACTAATGTTAAAGAACCTTGTAGATTTGAGCCGGCTGTATTCTCTATAACTGAGTCGCTCTGTTCGAGCTCCTGCCTCTTATAGGCTCCTTTCCCCACGTGGCTTCAGTCTGCTCTGATTGGTTAAGCAGGCTTCTCTGTGGTAATTGGCCAGTTAAGCACTGCTTGGCTCCGAGGATAAAACCATGTGGTTCACAGTCACACTGAGTGTTTGATATTTAAGGTTATGTATTCATGCATAACTGCTGTAAGTTTACAATAAGTAACATCTTTAATTCACTGCTAACTACTGATTGAAGTGCACATGTTTCTGCTGAGGGGTCACACTGGTGTCAGCCATATACGGAATTAAAATTACCTCGGGTACAGATGTGTAGTTCTAATCATAACTTGTGGTTATGCAAAGTCCCAGGGCCCATTGGTGTCCCGCCACACTTACTTATGTGTTGTGAAGCTTTAATCTGATTATATCATCAGTGCTTTACAAGGTACCAGCAGCCTTGCAGTTATGTCCACTGCAGACTGTTGTCCTTGACACATGCAGGTTGGATTACAATCCAATCATTAAACCCAACATCCACTGAGAAACCCAACACTCACAGCACCCTCCTTTTCTGCCCCTCACACACACCTGCAGCCGTCAAGCAGCACGTAAGATGGTGCTGCTGATTCCTACCTGACCCTGTGTCAGTGACTGAGTGGCTCACTGACTGATTGCTGATAGGAAATGGACCCACTGCATGCTGGGTAATGAGCTGATGACAGTCTGATATGTCCTCCTGGTTAGATTGTGATGTTTCTTCACTGTGATCTGCTGTGTTAGAGGAACTCACACCCACAATGAAATGACATGAGGAAACATATTTGATAGGTTTTTAGCCTTTTTATGACATAGACGAGATGTAGATGTTGGAAGAGGGAGAGGGGTGAGGTGCATCAATCAGGATTGGTGCAACAAGAAGCGTAGTGGTCTGCTGACTAAACTGAGGAATCTAGGATATATTGTGTTATCCAATTCAAGGTGTTGCAGATATGATGAATTTGTCTTTGCTGTGAAGGGGCAAATGGGGACTTATTGGTGCATCTGGGTTACTTGTAATCCTGCTCCTCTTATCTTAAAAAAATATAAAAACAGAGAGGGATTTGGCATATTTCGTTCCTCTGCATGATGCCACTTACTACAAGTATTCATGTAGTTTTGCTAGCTAGCTATGCCTTTATTTCCACACTAATCCTCCCTGATGCCAGATTGAGTTTGAGGTGAAGTTTGAGTCAGTTGAGAGAGGTACATCCGTCCCACAAACTGTTGTGGTTTTGGCCCATTCATTGAAATCGATCATGGCATCCTGGAGCTAACCGTTTGATTATCAACAACCTCACAGAGTTGTTTTAATCTGAAGGTAAAATACAGCTTCACGCTGAATTGCATTTATATTTAATAAGTTACCAACACTGCTAAGCACAGGCTCTTGCTCTTAGAAAAATACAGATGTATAGTGACATGCAAAAGCTATCTATCCACCCCTTCCAGTTTTCCTGGCAGCTGGGTTGCAGTGGAGGCGCCCCTCATTCCAAATACATTTTCAATCTCCTCTTTCTGAGGTGTTCCTAGGCCAAATGGGGAATATATGTATATATAGTGTATATATGACAGCTCCACCAAAGTCTGTACTGTAATGGAAAAGAAAGGGATGGTATCCAAACAGTGTGTGAAAATGAAAAAGCCCAATAAGCCTCTGATAGCTCCTTCGTGAATGAGATCTAGGGAGAAGACATTAAATTATGTAATTATAATTTATCACCATGGGAGAATAAATATGTATGATGTTCGTGAAGCTTCTTTATTTTTTACAGTGTGCAGCTCCTCCACCTGTACCTCCATGTAAAGAGGAGAGGGTGAGGGGTCTAGATGGTTATAGTGGGAGAAGGAGGAGGAGCAGTTTTGTTCCCAAGGTGCTCGGGCCTCCGGATGTCTCCATTTCAACAAAATGATCTCCACCAAAGCTGTCACACAGTGAAGCCTCCTTAAAACACAACACTCATTTTCAGTCTCATTGTCCCACAGTATGCTTTTCCAGCTTCTGTTAAACATTCATATCCTGTTTTTATCCTAATGTTTTCATTCCTGATAATACTCTGCCAAAAAAAAATACTAGAGCACATTTGACAAATTCAGCCCAGCACAACACAGAGAATACCTGAATTTTAATGGATTAAAAAGGACACAAACAAGCATGGCATGTCCTCTGTAAACAGCTCCCTGTTTTTCACAGCATGCAAAACAGCAGAGAACATGCAAAACATGCAACCAGACACCGCACTGCATCCTGCAAACATCAGCTGATTGTTCAGTCACAGACATAAATGTGACGTAGTTACAAATAAAAACATCCAGCTCAAGAGCAAAACATCATGCAGTTTTGACATTAGGTTTGGATTGTAACTGCAAAGGCTAGACATGATTAGATAGAAGATAAATTAGGGCTGATCAATTATAGCAATAACTATATACAGTTATTACTATTATTGTGATAGCTATTGAGATCACAAGTACAACACCATTAATAACTAATTGTAAAACATGCACCATGTTTTCATTGATTGTATATGCTTTTGAAAGTACCATTTTGTACATTAAAGAAAGGGTATTTTATACAAATTGACATGTAAAAATACAAATACTCCAAATAATGCTCATATTAACAATAGAAAAAGAGAAAAAAATTCAAAATGTCATGTAGCAAGGTAATCTTTTAACCTCAGTTTTCATAAATACTGCGTAAGGCAGTGATTGTTAGAGATTAAAAGTAAATTAATTGCCCAGCTCTATCATAAATAGTGATGCACTGATAATGAAAATCAAGGCTGATGCAGATACTGATGTTTGAAATAATCATTTTAGCTGATGCTAATATTTTTCAAATTCCTTCTTCTGCTGTAATTCTCCCACAATGCCAATAGTTTTCCTCATGCCTGATCATGAAAACACATCTTAGTTTGCTCGACAGATCATTTTTACTGCCCTGAATAAATAATATTCTCTTAATCAGCAGATTATGTCATATGTCGGCATCAAATTGGCATAACACAACAAATAAACACCTGAAAAGTGATATCGATTCACTGCAAATTAATTTGCAGATGGCTGATGTTTGTAAAACAGCTGATATCAGTCCATTCCGGCGTGAATCTTATCTCAGTGTGCTTCCTTAGCAATGAATTATATATATGATGTTTATTACAACATATCCGGGTAGGTGAAGTTGCTTTCATAAATTAGCTATCTGAGGAATATATTGTTACAAAATCATTTAATCATCCAGATTTACTGATAGAGTTTTTAGATGTTTTGTGTGTCTTCAGCTGCATCCGATTGTATTTAATGTACCTTAAACAGCAGACACAGACTGTGTGATGTTTTCTTTTAAATCAGATGTGAATCAGACTTTCTCCTCCAGACACATGAATAAAGATCAGACCACATAAAACCTTCTGTAACTACAGGGACTGCTTTCCCTTTTGATCCTTTGAACACATGGGCTGCACAGTTTGAGAGGAGGAACAAGAAACCAGAAGAAAGCAAAGCTGCGTACAGTACTGCGTTTCCTCTGTGACCTCAGACATGGATACCATTGTAGAGGAGGTTTTGTGTTTAACCGCGCTGAAAGTGGAGATTCTGGTCAAGCAAAAATGTTTGTTTTTTTTAAGGGTTTTAAATCATGTGGAAAGAGTGACTAGAGGCTGCTGTTGAGGCTGTGCAAAAAAAAATAGAATTATCTATCAGACATTAAGAATACAACATGCAGTTTGTGTCACTGCTTATTGGTCAATCAGCCAAGAAAGCCTGCAAGGCCCAAGCTTTAAACTCGATTCTGGGCGCAGAGGCAGTTTTTACTCAGTAAAGTTAGGCCAGAAATATTTATTTGATTTTAGAGCCTCCGAGATGGGAACAGCCCAGACCTTGTAAGGATGTCTTTGCTATTATTGTATTAAAAGTTCTCACAGATTTCTTGCAGAATAAAAAAACTGATACATCGATGTGGTCCAATGTCAAAGTCATTGGGACTCATGTTGGTCCTTCCTGTGAACACATTACCTGAAGACTGAAGACATTTCCATAGTGATGCATCCATAAGCAAGCATAAACATCATTTGGCTTCATGTCCATCCTTGCTTAGGGATGCATCACTATGGAAATGCATTGAATGATTTACTTTGTAAAATGTGCATGATGGCTTAAAGGAGTAGTTCAGGTTTTTTGAAGTGGGGTTGTATGCGCTTCATATGACCACTAAGTACATTAGATGCAGTAGAAAGTTCTCTCCTCTCCCTCAGTGAGCCACAATTTGTTAAAGTTTGTGACCCAGAACCAGCTGCAAACAGGGAAGTATTGTACCTAATAAAAAGGGTATTTTCTCCGCCTACAAGAACTCCCATCAAAAAAATAATACCACAGTTTAAGAGTACGCTACCTAGAATTTTTTTTGAGTGCATTAACTTCAGAAAAATAAAGTTTATCTGGAACTAACGGACTCTCGTCACGTATTCCTCCACGCAGCGCTGCCGCGAGTTCCAGGTAAACTTTAATTTTCCGAAAAGTTAATGCACTCCAAAAAATTTCTAGGTAGCGTACTCTTAAACTGTGGTATTATTTTTTGATGGGAGTTCTTGTAGGCGGAGAAAATACCCTTTGTATTTGGTACAATACTTCCCTGTTTGCGGCTGGTTCTGCGTCACAAACTTTTACAAATTGTGGCTCACTGAGGGAGAAGAGAGAACTTTCTACTGCATCTAATGTACTTAGTGGTCATATGAAGCTCATACAACCCCACTTCAAAAAAACTGAACTATCCCTTTAAGGACAAAGTGGTGACATTTTTGAGGTAAGGAATCTGAGTAACAGATCATTGTTCATCCCTTGCTTCTGAACAGCTTTTCTCAAGAACAATTGAAGGAATTTTTGCCAAAGTTTGCTCAACATTCATCATGACTTCAGGATAAACTAAAGGGTAGGGCTTATATATTGTGCACAATATGAGGGGTAACAGGAGTGAAAAATAATCTGCTCTTGTCTAACCAGCGTATAAAGTAATGAAGTTAATATTACAACTTTCGAGGTTACTGTTCTGACTAGAAAGTTCAAACTACTGAAACATGACCAAGCGTGGATGAACATAAGGCATACAGATTATTATTATTTTTTTTTTTTCTTTGACCGAAACACCATTACCCATGATGTAAGGCCACATTCACAACAGCTTTAGCAACTGATCAGTTGAGTTACTGCGTCCTTTCTTGGACCAGGGCCAGAAATTTTGATGATTTCTCAAAGTTGGCCAAAGTGGCAATATATGTTGACGTGTAAATGGGCCTTTCCCAACAGGAAGTGGTTCCTGCTAACCTGAAATTTTTGAATACAACAGAAACTGTCAAGCGAGTGATGATATAGAGAAGTTTCTTCCCCTGAAAAGCATGAACTCCAAAGTAAATTCCTAGTTTTGACTACGCAACATGCATCAAAAATTGAAAGCAAACGAGTTCATGTTGAGTTTATATATTGGGCACAATATGAGGTCTAACAGGAGCGTAAAAGAATCTGCTCTTGTCTAACCATCCTATGAAGTAATAAAGATTATATTACAACTTATGAGGTAACTTTTCTGCCTGGAAAGTTCAAACTACTGAAATATGACCAAGTGTGGATGAACATAAAGCGCACAGATTTTTTTTTTTTAATCCGAGACCAAAACACCGTTACCCATGATGTAAGGCCACATTCACAACGGCTTTACTGCGTCCTGTCTAGGACGAGAGCTGTCCGCTTGGATGTCGATTATCTACACATAGAGACAGAAAAGAACACCTGGATGCATCTTCAGCTTCTGTAAGACAAAACTGTCCTGAATTATCATAAAGACAAAGAAAAATAAAGAGATTCACGACAGTCCAAACTTCTCACAAACACACTCTGACAGCTTAGGCAGTCGTCCAGACACAAATGAAAATTTAAGTGACAATGAAAGACAATTAATTCCACCTTATCTGTTGGTGGCTACTGTACATTAACAGTCTGTGCGTGGAAACAGGCTCGGTGTATTCTAATGTTGTCATGCCTCTTTTACCGGGAGCACAATAACAGTGAAGCCTTTCCAGGGGACCAGGACTAATTGTGTTGTCTGGCTGCTTTTACCAACTGCCTGCTGCTCTTACCTATACTGTCCTGATGTCACCCCCTGTGCACAGAAGCACCATTTTCAGCCATAGAGAGTTATGCTGCAGGGGCGTGGGGCTTTAAGGTTACAAAAATAAATAGACTGTTCAGAAAAGTGCTCTCTAAGAGCTCCTAGATTTACCTGATCGTGGCAGTTTAGGCAGACATGGGCCAGGTATCAGGGTCTGTGAGCTACGAGCAAAAAAGAAGTCAGAACCAATGCAGATCATTCCAGTGTGGATATTCTCAGATCTCATCAATGTGGGATTCACTTTTACATTAAGCATGTAGAAGGAAAATATGGCCGTAGTTTTGTTGACCAGTTGTCCTGGATTCATTATCAGGGTCAAATGAGGAGAGCACTTGAGCCTGAACCCTGAGCAAGACTTTGTCATGGGCCGAGACCAGAAACCCCTCCGCTAAGCCAGTGCTACAAAGAGTAACAGCGCCACCGTGTGGACAAAGAGATGTCAGACTCAAAAGGCAGTGTCAAGAAAATGCAGTTTCAGAGTAAAGATTAAAGATTAAGAGACAGAACAAGTAAGAAACCTGACAAAATAAGGCATGAAAATATTTTAAATGCTTTCATGCCAACCCCAGTACTTTATATATTATGTCTCTTTATTTCTGCATTAAAATTGACCAAGAGTAAAACAGTATGGAGTAAACAAGGTGGAAACTCGGTTTAAGTGAGATGTTTAACGAACATATACTGCAGGTTTTCATGTGTTCCAACATCTCACATGTACTGAAACAGAAAAAAAAAGCATGCACACAAGAAAACCTGAAATATTTGTTAGTAAAATATCTCACTCAGAGTTTCCACATTTTTTACTTGAAACTGTTTCACTATTGGTGCATTTTTAATTCAAAAATTAAGAGAAATGTAATATAGTGCAATGAGTTTGAAATGAAAGCATTCCAAATATTTTCATACTTTGTTTTGTCAGGTTTTTTACGTATTCTGTCTCTTAATTTGTAATTAAACTGTGTAGTATTATGTTTTAATTGTTAACCAATCACTGATCTTTTAGGAACAGTGGTTCTCAATAGGTGGGTCTTGAACCCAAAGTTGTCCTTATTCTGTGCCTGAAAAAGAAAGGCGCCAAATAGTCACATTATGTTCAACCTAAGGCTGCAAAAACAAAATACCTCGTTGGGCAAGTCTGAGCTGTTGAAAATGTGAAACTTGAGTCCCAATTTCTTAAATATGATAATTAAAGGTTCCATGTCCTGCAAAAGCAATATTCTTTGCTTTTAATGTTGTTCGATGGGCTTTGAGAGCAGAACACCCTTTACTAAACTCTCAGTTCAAATGCTAATGCTTTAGAGAAAATGCGTCTTAAATTGTCCTGTTTTCACTTCCTGGGGTTTATGATGTCATAGCTAAACGGGCTCCACCTACATGAGTGTTTCCTGCTTGTCACAGGCAGACGCCATGACTGTTTTGAAAGTCCACTCCAGTCTATAACCCCTCCTCCCATTCCACTTTTTATTGGACCTCTTAAATTTCATAAGCCTTTAGAGCGCTGTCGTGTGTCGTCGTCCCGCAAACACAACGCTTTGTCACTGCAGAGAGGTGAGTCCTGATGTCCATATTTAAAATAGCCAAATTAAGCAAAGGCCCACATCACAAGGTGGAATGTGGTGAAATCAAGAATTTGGCCATGACATTTGCTTCTTTAATGCATTTGGGATACATACAGAAGAGACCCATCTTCGTAACATCCAGGGAGTTTAACAAATATAACTTTTTCTCTAGTGACCGCTAACTGACCTCACTGCAGCACTACAGACAGTCAGTCTGGTCTAATGAGGGGTGTTGCTGGTGGAAGGATATGTAGCCCTTTGTTGCATCACAAAATAGTTCTTAAGACAAGGGCGCTGTCGAGGAAAAACTGTAAAGAATCTTACTGGGGCGTACTGTCAAACCAACATAGTTTTTTTGAGTAGCTTTAAACAATAAGGGGGTTACTTACAAGGTTTTTGGATGTCCTGCTATGTACCAGCTAAAGTCCACCCCCAGATATATTCCCCCAGGGACAAAGCTTGCAAGTTCCTTTATTGGCACTCATATTTATGATTGGGTTGGCCTCGAAAAACTCAGAACTAGTCAAATCCCCCAAGTCAAATCTTGCCTAAAAGGATACGCCACCTTTTTTATTTTCGTGTCTTGCCTCACTCCCAAGTCCGGGACAAGCAGGTAGACACCGTTCTTTCAACTGTACGTGCAGTAACAAGGAGGAGATGGTCAGAGCTCGCCCACTACTAATTAGCTTAGCTCAAACACTGTAAGTCTTACTGCTTGTAAGTAGGTCAACAAGCACTTCCGCGGTGGTTTGCGCATGCGCCCTGTGGTTTAGTTTCGTATGGATCTTTTTAAAAAAATTACACCAAGTGCTAATCTTAGTTTAAAAATAGATTACGCAACATACTAATGTAAAAATTTATTCACAAGTGCACGGGCTGTTTAGAGTTGCTGAAGAGTTTATCTGATGACTGTCGGCAGAGGCAGGCTAACGCTACCCATTGACTCCCAGTGTTTGAGCTAAGCTAATTAGCAATGGGTAAGTGTTGCCTGTCTCTTCCTTGTTACTGCACGCACAGTTGAAAGAATGGTGTCTATCTGCTTGTCATGAACTTGAGAGTGAGGCAAGACACAAAAAGAAAAAAAAAGTTGGTGTATCCCTTTAAAGGACACTGAAGGCATGATGTAAACGGTCAAACACACCAGGACATGGGACCTTTAAGCAATATGACACACAAATAAAGGAACGACCACAACATTTGTCTTAAAACATGTCTTTACTTAATGCACATCTTAGCAGTATTTTTCCCTCAGTGATACACAACTCATATTGAAAAGAAAGCTTAATCACAAACACCTAACACACAAATGATGAGGGTGGAAACAAAAAGGCCATTTCTCTTTTACACACCACGTACTAAAACAATAAGCATGAGCCCTCTTTGTATAAATAACATCCCAAAAAAGTCAGTTTTTTTCTTAAGCTAGAAGGTTGAAGACATTCAGTACTAAAATATCCGAGCACTCGCCCTGTATGAGGACAAACGGACTAAAAAAGTGTTCCTAATGTTGACATCACTTCCTAATCTGACATCACTTGTAAGATCTCTGTGGTAAATATTCTCTGTTATTGACAGTAATTACAGAGCTTAGAAAGCAGCTACGTCTCTTTTTCGAGTTCAGCCTCGTTTTTGTAACTTAAATCTTAAAAATCTTTACCTTTTGGTAAAACAATATTTTAAGTCCATGCTACAAAAAAGTCTTTAACTTACAGCTGCTATGATCCACTGCATTTTAAATAGGGACATTTTTTCAGTATAATCCATTCATGAGCTCATTTTTCACTCTCTCTTCACACTCTCCTCAAACTTAAACTGTTTTTATAAAATGACATCAACTTCTACAAAATCCTTTATTTTTTCATATGTTCGGGTACTTCTTGAGGAGTTTGATGGTCTAATTTAGACTCTCTCACATCAGGATCTAAATTAGACTCTCAAGTCACTTGAAACCTTTTAGCAGCCTCTCTGACGTTCATCAATAAATGATGAACCTCCGTTTACATGCTGTTATATTTAGTATCCTGTAGCTCAACTGTTTACTCCTTTATGCAGCCTTTAGATTTTAGGGAATTTAAACATTGGACTGTCAGGAGAGAACTTGAGTTACACGAATAACAATAAAACTGCAGGAATAAAATAAGATGATTGATACAAAATAAAGGCAAAGTAAGATCTCTGAGCCAACTGAACAAAAATGTCAGCCCTGTCCAACACATTTAAAGATTTTTTTAGGCATTTACCAACATGAAGATTTACAGAGCATGTAAACTCGTTTATGTTATGATACAAAAACAAAGTTCTTCCTTACTTTAGATGAAAAATGAAATGAGTACTGGTATATGTAACAAACTTTGCAAACTGTTTCCTGCTATAGATGAAAAGTTTTCCTTCAGTCTGTCTATATGGTGATGACATTTGAATGAGCTACGGTCACTGATCTGACCGAGCAAAATGACCCTCTTCAACACTAAAGTCTGATAAAATGAGCAGAAAGAAATGAGGTTTGTTTCAATAATACATTCACTCAGTACGTTTACATGCAGCTACAGTTTTACACCAATGAGTCTTAACATTATGACCCCTGACAAGTGAACTCCTGCTTCACCTTCTCTATGGAGGTGTGATAAGGGGTCAACATTTAATAAGATCTGATCACCTCTTTGTCGGGCTCTGAAGGGGCTGAACAGGTGAGACAGGCACACACAGAGCCAGCAGGTGGGCACACGGCAGAGTGGCTGTGCCATGCTCTCTTGTGCTCCCCCCAAAACCCTACCACACAGTGTTAATTTTGTTGACTAATTATTTTCGTCAACCTTTTTTCCCCTGACGAAAACTAGACTGTAACTAAAAAAAAAACCCAAGTGTACATGGACAAAAACTAAAACTAAATTAACTGACATTTTCATCAACAAATAAAAAATAGACGAAAATGTCGGACTGAGACTGAATCCAATCTGACCGGATTTCGTCATGTAGAAAGCTGAGGCAAGTTAGGAATCACAGCTACTTTGGTTGTGTGGAAAGGTTGGATGAGTTCAGAGGGACAACCAATCACAACTGCCTTAGCATTATGGTGGCGGGGTCCAAGTGTAAAACATGACTTCAGAAATTCAACGAAACATAAAAAATGCCTTACACTTTACACTTAACATTTTAGTTGACTAAATTTACAGTAGATTTTGTCGACTAAAATGTTGTGAAATTTCATCAACTAAAACTAGACTAAAATTAAAACAATTTAGGTGACTAAATTATGACGAAAACTAAAAGATATTTTCGGTAAAAGACTAAAACTAAACTAAACAGTGCTGTCAAAATCAACACTGCTACAGCACCAATATTACGTCCTTGAGGAATCAATGTCAACATCTTTACGTTTAAAAACACGATAAGACAACATCTTTTCGGCTCTTTTTCTGTATACGTCTGCTCTGTAGTGGTGATTTGTGTTTGCTTCCAGTTTTGCCTTCAGCTAGTCCTGTTATGACACCTATGATAATGTACCTGGAAGGGTCTATACAAAGATGTTTTCCTCACTGTGTGTAAACGTACTGATTGAAGGCACAACTAAAATATAATCAGAAAGATTCCAGAACAAAAAAACAAAAGGGAATCAGTCTTTCTTTCCTATTTTTGTTGCTCCTGTGCAGGTCCGTTCTTCAATGCTTGCGTTTGTTAGCCGCCAACAAACTTATGTCTTTGTGTAGGTCTTGTGAGGAGCTCCTAGTTTGCATTGATTTTGGCGCCCTCCGTGGCCAAGGGGGTAACATTACTCTTCGCAGCTTTCGTCCAGTTGATGTGTAAGTGGCATTTCCTGATGAATAACTTGACCTCTTTTTTCAGGTTCAATTTAACATCTGTGAATCTCTGCCATAGTAAATACTTAGAAAAGCTGTTTCAGCAACATACTATTAAACACTTCATTTAACATGTACCAGAAATAAGTAAGAAATGATCAATCATGTTAGTTCTGGTCTCAACTGATTATGTGGGTTAGAAAGAGAAATAAGTGGTTCCTTAAGTAAACTTTGTAAACAGCAAGAAACTCCAAACTGAAGCTTTAAAACTTCTTACTGGAGCTTAAATGTGAAAAAAGCAGCATCTGAAAGTCCAGGACAGTGTGTCTTGATTTTTCTCTGTCCAGCTTTCACCAACTGTAAGATTAGATAAAGTGCTATAAATCAATAGGGGCTCATGCAGTTTTTTTTGGTTCAGTCTTAATTTCTGAATGAACATTATTCTGTAATTAAACGGAATGACTGCCCACACTTAACAATTTGCAATTTAAAAGAATTAGCATTTAAAGCTATTAAATTGCACTTTGCTTGGACGATGCTATAACTGTATGCCGTTAAGGTACTTAAATCTTACTTTGCATCTTTAAAAAAAGTTGCAACAGGTTTACTGGTCATGTATGCGCCTGCAATTTTCACAATGACCACAAGAGGGCACATCTGAGATATAATCGTAAAAAAAGGATCTTGTGTGCATGACCCTCTGTTTCTTCTTCATATTTTTATTTTTATTTTAGTTGTCTTTGACGGGATTATTTGCACAGTGCTCAGATAATTAGTCTATAATACCTTACAAGCTGATAAAGGAGTAATTGTTGTGTGTGGCTTGGTAAAAGGCCCAAATAAATCTTAGATTCAGTCACATTATAGATCTTTAAACAAGGAAGCACATCCATTCTACAAAAGCAAGAAAAATCCTATGTTTATGTACTTTCTTTTCTGAGGCAGCTTCATGCTGAAGGCCCTTACTGTTGATATAATGGTAATTCCTACCTTTGCTTTTCCTCCTACAGAAAAAAACAGATCAACAGAATAATATGACAGTAGTCTATGACAAATGGTGGATTTAATGATATACATTTATTACTCAAATGTCTGAAACAAATCAAGTTGACATGTCAGTGAATGTAAGCATCAGACCAGAGTGTGTGCGGGCAGATATCGTATTAGTTATGGACTTGGTGCAACGTCTGAGACAAACAAATTTGAACTGTTGTATGTACACAAAGGCTGATTTAACAGTTTTGTTACTTTTGAAGTATATATAATTTAAAAGCTTGCACAGAACTACGCACATATTTGTAGAGTTACTTCCTTATAATTTTGGATTTAAAAGCTTGCATAGAACTTATGCTCAGTTTGTTCTTTAATTTCCTTAGAATGTTAACAAATCACTTACTGGTTGGTTTAGATTGCGATTAGGTTTTGGTGCATCTTTTTGAAGATTTTGTCACTGGATTTTTAACATCTGAAATCAACAGCTTTAAATATTCTGACAAAATTAAAAAAAAAAAAATTCATGTAATAAAGAAGCACTAGTTTCCTTATTTATTCAGCCTTCCTTAAGAGTGATTTTCAGTATTTTTCAGCAAGCTCAACCCTTAAAGACACCATTCCTATTGACTGAAGGTCATAATCGTGCTCTCAAGGATCAAACTGCTGCCTTTTTCCTATCCATACCCAAGGAGCTTTGTGAAGGACAACGTAACACAAACCATAAAAAAAACATCTCAAACATTTTAATGAATTAAAAAAAAAACTGTCATAATATTCAGAGTCCAACTTCAGTGTTGGACTCTTTTAAGGAGGGTAAAAAACAAAATCAAAAGAGACTGAGAGGAGCTGAAGGTCCATGGAGGTCGATGTAAATGAGTTAGGGGCTGGTTGTAGTGTGTTGTTCCAAGTCCTGACTGTTAACCCCCCCGCAGCCAGGACTCAAGTGAAGTGACACTCCTCTGAGAACTGTGTGTCTTCAGGAGTGTACTGCTCACCTCCGGCTGCAAAAGCATCTTCATCACCTAAGAACTCATCACTCTCTCCCGGTGCGTACTGCTCGTCCTCTGCAGGGCCGCTGCTGTACTGGTTCTCTTCACCGACTGGCTGTTCTGCAGCCTCTTGGTTCTCTGTGGTTTTCATGCTCGATTTCTTCACTCTGATAAAAAAATAAAAAGGCTGAGTTACAAAGCTCTGTTAAAGAATGCTGCTTCTGCATCTGTATCAAGCTGAGCCGACACACAGATGGAACAAACTGTGAGCCGAAATCTGAGGAAAGATGTTTTAATGTGATTAATCTGAAGAATTCCTTTAGACTAGACAATACCACTAAGTGAATGTGTGAGGTTTTCTAATGCTCTTTTGTTACTGTTTACTCTGTGAAGCACTTTTCCTGCTTTATGTATGAATGATGCTCTATGAATAAGCCCGTCTTGGGTCTGAAGAATTTTCAGAGTAGAGGACGAACACCATTGGGTAACTAAAAATAATTCACACAGGAGTCACAGGGTTTTCTAAAAGCATGAGCATCGGCTTTAACCTCAAACACACTGTTTAAAATCTGCTTTCTTGATGACTTTGTTATATTTTTGAATCATATTAGTCATATACTGGATGTTACTTTAAAAATGTGCAATAACATAATATTTAAATTACGCTATAGACAAGTATTATTAGATTCATACAAGTGATCTAATGAAAACATTGTTTTATGCCAAAACAACTTGTTAGCATATAAATAATTTTAAGTATGTATATTAACAGTGATTATTATTGATATATGCAAATAATAACAGTAAATAACATAAAATGTAGTTTAGAACAGATATACTACAGAGAAGCTTATTGTATGTATAAAGTAGTTATGAGATGGATGATTATGAATACTGTAGTGGACATATACATGTTTATGTATATACTGTGTGTATATAAAGTGCCCAGCATAAATGAGTACACCCCCTATTAAAAGTAATGTATTAATCAATATCTAAATGAACAAATGATTTCCAAAGTTTTGACAAAGCTGAGTTTAACATAACATTTTTGTAAACTAATACGGTAACTAAAATTTAGCTTTGCTCCCACTCCTTTGATTGGGGTGAACTCATTTTTGCATCCTGATCTTAAATTAAGAAAAGTACTTTGTTGCATGCAAATTAAAAAATCTTATTTGCAATCAATGGCCCACATTAGGGGGAGTATTTTGTGGTATAGTATGCCATAGAAAATATTGATTTTGAAAGGAAACTAAAGGTTTTCTGGCAAATCTGAAGGGGTGTACTCATTTATGCTGAGCCCCATGTGTGTATGTACATATATATATATATATATATATATATATATATATATATATTTGTATGTTGTTTATTTGAAGAATGGGGTTGTGCTTGCAGAGATTTATTTTTCTTTGAAGAGTGACTGTAGTTTGTAAAATGGAGCTATTACCCATTAATTTAAATATTTTCCATGAATAATGACAGCTGGTATTGAATTATAATTCAGTATTTGATCTGATTTTTAAGAAGGGGCAGGACTAGATAAGCTCTTTGCTTCATTCTGTTCGTTCTCAAACTGGTTGTTGTGTTGACATGTGTATGTACTCATGTGTAAATTTGTTTGATGGACATGTGCAGTTGTTTGCTGTACAAGTATTATTTTGCATTGACTTGGTAGTTTTTGTTGTTTATTTTTTTAAAGTTTGAGATAAATTAAACAAAGAAAAGAAAGAAAGAAAGATATAGATGTGTTGGTTAGGGGATGAGAATGACTGGCTCCTAATGATGTCATCACTGCTATACTGCCATCGCTAATGAAAACGGTATTTTGGCTTCAACTTAGTGTAACTGAAAGAGATGACCTCTCATGCATACTTAAGATTCACCATGTCTCGCTTCGTTTTGGACATCAACCATGATCTAAGCTGCCTGCTTTCACAGGGTATCTGACAGTTGTCTATGCTGGTTGCCTACAGACAAAAAAATACTTCTTCAGATGTTCTAACCAAATACACTGCCACAGTTACTAATTCAGGATGTAAAAATCCAGCCACGTGTGCATACTCACTGGTTCTTATGTTTAGCTCCACTAATGTGAGACTGGTACTGCTCCACAGAATTCAGTTCGATGCGACAGACGGTGCAGGGGTAGCCCTTTAGTGTGGAGGCTGCATAAAAAATAAAAGATTATTTATTTATCTAATACAAAATTAGTCAACAACCAGAGGAGGTGAAATGGCATTTACTCAAACATGACTGTCTGGCTGTGTGGTCTGACCTGGTGTTGTAGAAGGTCCGTACGTCTCCATCAGTTTCAGCTTGGTCATTTGTTTTCGATGCTTCTTGCCCACGTAGTGCTGCTGGGCCATGAGCGGGTTGTTGAAGGAGGCCTGGCAGATGGAGCAGAAACGGTCTGGGTTGCTGTTGTTGTTGTTGTTGCCGCCTGTCATCGCCGCATTGCTCAGATCATCAGTGGGCTTCTTTTTTGGTGGAGCTGCTGGTGGCGCTTGGGAGGGATCAGCTGGAGTGCAGTAAATAATGGGCATATTTTAGCTTGAAGAGCCGATAGCAAATTGTTTTTGGAGAATGCAAGCCTGACAGAATAATGAAGGGCCGTGACATGTTGTCGAGCAGTGGTCTCTAACCTTTTCTGACTGATGCTTGCAGGAGAATCTAGATCTGGATGTCTTACTACACTGAAAAACCACCACATATCGTCACTTTAACTGGACTCTACCTGATTTTACAAAAGCTAGCAGCTGCAATCTTCAATCTGTCTAAAACCTTCATGGGTAATAACATTCAAATTTTCATTCAACAACTTGCGCAGCTTATTACTTAACATAATTCAGACAATTTTAAAACTGGAGCAGAGCAGGGAGGTCTGTACAACACAAGTCTAACCATCTTAATCATGCTGTGATGCTGCATTGTGTGATGTGATGACAGTGTATGTCTGCTTTTTATCAGGGATTACTGGTGCCACTGACACAGCGGACAACCAACTTTTAGGACAGAAACAACAGTAAAGGTGTAATACATCACTTATAAATCCTTATTTTGATGCTGTTGTATTATTCAACGTCAGTCATCTCTACCTTATAATCATCATATATGTTACTGTAAATATTGGATGATTACTCGTTTCATGATTATTATTGATCATACTTCTATAAAAACTATCACTACAATCATTTAAAGGGGCTAACCTCCAATAAATTTATATTCAGTAGAGACAAATATGATGAAGACAGGTCTATGATTGGTCCATGGATCTGTCACTGGCTTTAGTTCTTACTTTAGTCCACTTGTCTCTGCCCACCTCCCTTCCTTCGCCCACACACTCAACACAACACAGTGTGGATGACTGTTTATCATTAGACTGGGATCCACATTCAAGATTTCCTGCTGCTAAACAGAGGTTTTTTTCTTGCCACCATGATGGAGGGATCTATGATTGACTATATTGATTCATGTTGGGTGTTGGATGTATGTATTTGTGCATATATGTATATGTGTATTTAATATGTATAAATGTATATATAGATATATGTGTATCCATAAAATGAAGAGTTTGTCTTCAGCCTGCTCTATTTGAAAGTGTCTTGAGATAACACTTAATATGAATTGGCGCTATACAAATAAAGACTGATTGATTGATTGAATACATGTACCAAATTTTAGAGACTGTGTATATAATACATTCAGAACATCAGCAATGACAGAAAGTCAGACTGAAAGAGTTAAGGACTGTGAATAAATATCTTCAGAAATACCTGAATTCTGTCTCAGGTTCTTAGCATGAACTTTGCCTTGGTAGTGGGACTCGGCCACCACGGGAGAGGAGAAGGTCATGTTACATATATGACATTTCTTTAACCGGTCAGTTTCTCCATTGTTACAGTCCTGTTCACAACAACATACAAAACAACAAAATGATTAAACAGTGCAGGAAATATCATAAGGCCTGTTCAAAGAAGATAACTAGAGAGCACTTGGAGAGCACAAATCTCTGCCAAGGTAGCTCACATATTGGTGTTACATCTACAAGCAATCGTTCCATGATAAAGCTACCATCAAACCCACACCTAGCACTCAGAATCATGTTGATATCATTATTAGTTAGACAGTTATTAGCAAAAACGATTGTTTGCCAATGGTGGTTATCTGGATCACCACCAAAATCCAATTATTTTTAAGTTGGGCCATTACCAACATCTCCTGAAAATTTCAGCAAAATCTATTCAGTAGTTTTTTGTGTAATTTTGCTAACAAATAAACAAACAAGCAGACAAACTTGTGCCAGCAAAAACATAATCCCCTTGTGGCGGTAACTATACCTCAGCTTTTCTTTTCTTTTCTGAGGCAAAAACAGGCTTTTAAAATTAAGTTTACTGTCCTTAGAGCATTTATTTTTTGCTCAGATATTAAAACAGAGTATCTGAAGTTTGAATACTCAACTAAATTTAAGACTGCAGTACAAACACAGCAGGATACAAGGGGGCGTGTGCTAAGACTACATTTTCTTACTGCTGCAGATTTGCAAGCAACCTTCACTTATGTCGAGGTCAAACTACACAATTTTCCTCATCGTAATGATGTCCACTGTCAGATTAGGTGACCACATAGCCATAAATTCATGCTGTGACTTGCTTGACAAGCATGAAAGACTACATGAGTTTTTGGGGGGTGGGGGGACAGGGAAGGAGTGAAGGGGGCTCAGGGGATTGAGGGTTTTGTTTCCTCTTCACTAGACATCTTTCATTATTTTTATTTTTAACACTTTTTTTCCTTAGCTGCCTCTTCTTTTACATATAGATGTACACAGAGGTTTTTGCATATGTATTTGTATGTTTATGTATTTGTCAATGTGCACATGTATAGTTTCTCTTCTTGAAGTAGAGTAAATTCTTTATATTATTCTTTTTTTTTGTTATTACTCCCCTTTATGTACGCAAACTTATTTATACATGTATGGATGTATGATGTATGATTGTAATAATGTGTAATTACGTACATATTACATATGTACACAAAGAGGGCTATTTCCTTTTGTTATTTATCTTAAACACTGTCAGTAGGTGCAAATCGCAATAATATATATTGATATATAAAAAAAAATAAAGACTACACGAATGTAACAAACTAAACTGAACAACCAACTTTGGAGGAAGGGGCAACACCAAAGACGCAAATAAGCATAGTGTATTTAAAGTAGAGTACTTCTGTTTGTATCTACAAACGTTTTGTTGAAAAATGCGTCAGAATGCTGATACATGTGAGCAGTCACTCACCGTCTTCCTCCTCTGTTTCTCTCAAACATTTCTCTTTTTACAGTCTGTGATCGCCCCTCATAAACACATCACAAGGGCGGGGAGACTGTTTTTCAGAGCTTGACTCAGTTTTCCTCTGTCTCGTAGCTCTCAAGGCACAAAACTCAGTTTGTTTATATCCGTCATCATGCAGAGCTCCCTGTGCTCTCATTTGTCATTGTCTCTGATGTGAAGGGACAAATCCTAAGAGGCAGCACAAAAATCAAACCTGCAAGACTTTCTGTCACAGAGTTGTTAGGCGTCCCAGACTGATCTGTTGTTGTCAGTCATTATGACACAGTACACAAGATGGAGCGACTGATTTCTGTGGTCAGCGGGTCCCTCTGACCATCGGGTCAGGCCATAATCATGCATAAATCTTGTAGTCTGACCCCAGCATAAGTTTGGTCAATTTAAAGTCTTAAAAATGCCATAAAATGCGCTTTTATTGTTCAATTTTACCACACGCAAGATATTGTCAAAACTCTGTACTCACAGTGTTGAGCGAGGACTTAATCTTTTTGACAGGTTGCTCCTTCTCATTTTGGAGGGAAAAATACCGGCGAACTTTGTTGGCATGTTTATTACTCTGAAAGAACAAAACAGACGACAGTGATTACCATTTTAAACATATTCTTTATACTTATATTCAATAAATGAAATAAAAGAAAGGAAAGTCAAGAGTCTCCTTAATGTTGTGCTGCTTTTAAACTTTAACTGGCAAACAATAGGGACGTATATTCTGTCCTAACAGCTTCATCATGGCTGCACTGTTTCATATGGAATCAACACGTGTCCCTAAGGAAACAACTTTATCACAAAAAGTGTTACTGGAGCTCTTTTAACTTCTGCAAACTCTTTTATTTTCCAAGCACCTTGAAAGTTGGTGAAGCTTTGCCAGATCATCTGACTTTTGTTTAACATGCCCCGTTTCATATGAGGTTATTTTTTAGAAGAAAAAAAAAGGCACAGTCCTTCTGAAAACTTCATTTCATCATTCATCCACTTTCCCTGTATCTATATGATGTATTCTATGAGTGTAAACAGCTAATACAGAGTTTCACTGCTTTGGGTTTAATCAGCAGGCCTCTGTATATTTTCTGACAACAGCCAGGATTAATACATTTAATCGATCAACATGTATTAACCAGGTCTTCTACTTTAACATTTCACATTATGATAGCCTCTTTGTCAACATCAAACTTTTCAGGTCAGAATCTTTGTCAGCTGAAATGCCCGGTCACAAGCTTAGCAGTTTAAGGTCTACCTCAATTCCCTCTTGATATTGTAAAGAAAAGACTAAAAAAATAAATCCTAACCAAAATCTAGACATCATTGTGCTTAATCTGCTGGTATGTATTACCTTTTATTGGTTTTAATTTAGCTGGGCCTTGAGAAAGAGTTTTTTTTTTCATTGAAATTCATTTTTCAGTTTTTGCTCTTGGACTGGAGGTTGGTGATTTGGTGTTTTCTTTTCTTACTCATGGTGGTACTAAAGTATTTCATACTATTACAAAAAAGGGATTCCACATTAAAATGCATTTTGAAGAACTCTTTGCCTAACATGAGCTTAAGAAGCCAAATTCATGCCAGCGCCAAAGCATGCCAAATGATGTTTTAATCCCTAAATAATCTGCTATGAAGTGAGTTCACTGTGAAAAGCTTGTGTTAACACTAAATTAATAAGATTCAGATGAGCTAGAATAGGGAGGAGTGTCTTTACAATCAGAAAAACCAAGTACTATTAGTATAAGACAGCATCAAATTGAACTATCTGTCCTGGCAGATGTGAAAATTGCTGCTGGTAAATCAGCCATAAACAAATTAAGAAGAATAAACAAATTCACAAAATTTAGGTTTATGTGATGTGAAGTTTTAAGGAGAGTTAACAAATCTATCGCAGCTGCAGATTTTTCGTCTTTATTTCTGAAAATGTTTAAGTTTTTCTTACGACTTCAGTTTTATGCCTGACATACAGCTTCAATTATTTTGGTCTGTATAACAATTTGTTTGTTATTTTGTGCTACAGTAACGCGTTAGAGCTGCTGATTTTTTCATAAAACAGCTTTCACACAACATGACAAATGGGGGCTTTAGTTTAATAGACCTAAATTAGCTTTGGCTGAACTGCAATTAGCTGTTACAATGCCTACAGCTACTGTTTGACCACGATTTGCCACAGCCCAGTGGATTTTACGGTCATGAAGTGATGACAGGCAAATTATGGGTTAAAACTCATCTTTAAAAGTTATTTTAGTTACTGTTATTAATAATACAGACAAAATATCACTGCAGTGCAGGGCTCAAGACACAGCTAGCGTTGATTAGCTCTCATTGAATTGATTGATTGATTGAAAACATGGACAATGACATGAACACAAGGCAGAGATGATAAGCCATTGGCTACGTTTACATGAGAGCTTTAATTCCCCTTTCTTTCAGAATGAAACTTAAATCCTCTTTAAAAAGATTAAAAATGATCTTGTAAACACCTAATTCCAAATGAAAATGACCATTCTAAACTAGACTTAATTCCGAAGTAGGTGGCTGGTTTAATCTGATTTTAAATCTGAATCGAATAATTCCTCGATCATGTATACATTCACTCTGCTTTAAATTAATTCCAGTCGTTCTGCTCATGATCGTACTTACGTACATACTTTAATTCCGAATTATTTAATTCGGAATACTTAATTCTGAGTTAAAAAACATCACGTAACCGAGGCCAATGATCAGTCTGGCTCTACTCTGTCAGAGAAAAATGTGCAGAAGACCATGACTTCATAGAGGCTGTTGTCAGAAAACGCTGTTGTGCACTACTTTAATTTACTTTCCACTTTGGTTGGTAGGTTGAGCCACTGGTGGCATCAGCTTGGCCTTGCTTGTGTTTAAAGCAATAACCCAGCAGAGCGAGTTTAACCCTTTGAATGGCATTGTAACCACGTGGTTGACTTCTCGCTGCTTTACCACTGTATTTAAAATTTTGAAAGCCTATCTTTGTCTGTTTTTCCTTATTTACCTCCCTTAATAATGTTTGTAACACCAATTTGTATTAGGGCTGAACGATATGGACAAAATTTCATATCTCGATATTCATGCCAGAATTCTCGGTATTGGTACGATACGATATGACTACGGGTTCGGTGAAAACCAAGCATTTTTCAGAAAAATAAAAAAGGTTTGAAAATCAAAAAGGTTTGTGGTTGGCTGGCCTTAGCGGTGCATTCAGGGGCAATCGTAAAAATGAAATTTGTTGTGACTTCCAGAGCTGTACATGCAGGGCGAGCGTGGGGGAAATCTATATCGTTTATATTGTTGCTTTTTCAATATTAATATCTTGAACTTTCATATCTCGATATCGATACAATAATATATCTTTCAGCCCTAATTTGTATCCAATGAGTGGTGCTGCTGTACATGAAAATAACTGTTTGAAAACTAGAAAAACTGGAAGTGAATCATTGCTCCTCAGAAATCTAACAGTGAGAGCATACAGTGAGAGTAAGAAAAAATCTTTTCACATACTTCCAGATCCTCTAACAATCATAATTTAGTTGAAGGAAATAAATTTGATGATAAAAAATGTATCTATGATTCCTCAGAAAACTGGGTCAACCGCTAAATATCTAAATTTTGCTCTCTGTGATGTTCTCATATGAAAAAACAAAAAATTTTGTTGCAGAAATTAAAGAAATCCATTCATGCCCAGGACAACCCTTAACAGGAGAGCCAGCCAGGTGGTTGACCAGCATATTTGCTTGCTGATTGGGTAATTTGAAAAATAAAAACCAAAATGTTGCTAAATGAGGAGGAAGGAAAACAATTTTACCAACAAATAACTTGTTGCAAATGTATTTCTTAGTTTGGAAGTCAAAGGCTTAAATGCATTTTCACATGCATCTATAGAAGTAATAAAACCTTCAGACAAATATTAAAAACCACCAAAATTTGCAGCTATAAATCCTGCAGTTTTTCCACCATATCACTTAGGCAGAAAAAAAACTAATTTGAGTCCCTTGACATTGAAACAGCAGCACTCTGTGAGCTCACTGACCTGATAATGAGTCAACTTCTGAGACTCTGAAACGAGGACGGCACTGCAGATTTTACACTGGGAGTCTGAAAACAGGTCACCATGCTCCTTTATCATTTTATTTACTGCAGAGGAAAAGACACAAACAAGAGGGTTAAAACAGGGCAAATCGTCTAGGAAAACATTATGATGATAATTTCACTTCAAAAACATGTTTGAACAGTCGTCCCATTTAAGATTATTCTCACTTTCGATGGTATATGACATCTCAGCACTGACCTACTTGCAGTGGCACCAAAACTGTTAGAAATATTTATTTATTAATTTCCAAAATAGCTCTGTTTGATGCTTTTGTGGGTGGCTCTTGTTGATAAGATGCACCTATTATGCCTTTTCCAACTACATATCCATTAGGCCTCTGCTCAAAATATCGATATGGTAAAATACCGTCATGTAGTCCTTGCCAATACATGTAAACGGATTCTACAGAATCGATACTGACTTGAATGATGTGACAGTAGTTAATAAATAGACCTTGGGTAGTGATATAAATGGTCAAAGTAAAGGTCAAACTACATGATGCTGCAAGAGATGCAAATTTTAAATGACTTCTAAGATCTTAGAGGACCTGAAATTTAAGTGTCTTGAGCTGTAGCGTCAATTAAACCTTGAACCTGCTCTAAAAGCAACAAAGACTTCTGTTGAAGGCGTAGCCAGTGTCCACAATCCACTAATATCAGGATACGTATGATATTGTAGACCTTCTGGAAATACCCAGCCCTTATATCCATTGTAGTGTTTTGGCAATTTTATCTATAAAATGACACTTATTTCACAGGACAGATACATTTGAAAAGGACGACGAAATTGGACCCAAAATATTACCAGAGTGCAGAAGGTTAGCTGTATTTTGGACAACTGAATGCTAGAAATTCCTCAATATTAAGTACTTGGGACATGGCATTTTGTAGCTGTGGTATCTGTGCATCAGTGCCATTAAAACTCTACTTGGGGTGCTGGTTTGGTGGAGCGGTAAGCAACCAGGCACGACCCATGTATATGCTCCTCCTGGAGGGGTTCGAATCCAGACTGTGGCCAGTTTGCAGGGTGTCCTCCCCCTATTCTTACTTACCCCCTTTCACAAGCCTATCCACTGTCGCTCTCTCCTCACAATAAAGGCACAAAATGCCCAAAAATTAATCTTAAAAAAAATAACTTTACTTAAAATCATGTAAATGTTTAAAATTTTAGTACCATGGCAGCAGAGGAGTACTGGCAGGAATTAAACAGTATGATTAGTTTGATTAGTATTGCTACACTGAGGTGTAGGGTTGAACAACATGTAGTTTTTCCACTGTAATGTGTGCATGTCAAGAGCCATGTGACCTAAAGCATGTCATGCAGCTGCTTCTATTCAAGTTAATAGAGAGCTTGTTTTCTCTGTTTCTATGACAAATAATCAACAAGGGTCTGTCTCATATCAGCTTCAGTGGTCAGAACTTCTGCATCAGAATCTGTGAATCTCCTTTATGCACGCTCAATAAAGAAGCTGCTCCAGTCACTGACATTGAAACATTACATGCATGGTTGGTATTTTGTGAGTCTCTTGCTTTTAGAAGTAATTGCCCTGCACCCTGTCACTACTCTGGCTGAATGTACATTCTGTTCATAACTAGGGGTGTCCCGATCCGATATTGATATCGGATATCGGTCCGATATCAGCGAAAAAACAAATATCAGATTATATCGGCCTGCATTTAAAATATCCGATATAAGCACTCTGATACAAGCAGTCGATTCTCATTTATTTTTTAATTCAGTTGTAGAATATGCTTATGTAACACAGTGGTTATTTTGCAATTTAAAAATATATGTTTTTGTTTTAATTGGATTTATTGAGGTTACTTTTCAGGGTCTTTAATTTATTTTTAATTTTTTTTATTTAATTGTAGTATATTCTTAGGTTTCAGGTTAAATTGTTTTAACCCATTGGTTAATAACAAATGGGTCAGTTTTTCTCATAACTACTATTGCTGACTACTGTTCTCTGTTTGAGTAATCTCACTTGATCAAGCCTTTTTTTACAGTCCATACCACAAAATAAGCAATAAAAGTATGTTTGATTCCTGCTGATATCGGATCGGATCGATATCGGTATCGGCCAATACTCAAGGCTGCAATATCGGTATCGTATCGGAGGTGAAAAAGTTGTATCGGGACACCCCTATCCATAACATAAAATTACTGTTGTGATTGTTTAACTGTCATCTATTACTGCCTGCTGGTGTGAGGCCCTGTGAGCTTTGTTCCAGTGACTGTCACGTTAAACAAACACAACTTTTAATATTTTCAGAGATGGTTGATTATATCTAAGTAACTAATTAACAAACAACTAGATCATCTGTACTGATTAACCCATGAAGACTGAGGCTGCAGGGATGGAGCAGGTCGCAGGTATAAACAGGGGCCTTATTTTGCTTTATTGACAAAAACAAGGACGTTGACATGTATTCTAAATTTTGTTGTAGGCTTCCTTTGTTGTGGAACTACTTTTGTCGTCTTTGTTTGAAGCCACTTTTGACCTCTTCTTCAGGTCCCTCGCAAACAGAACCAACTAGAATACATACATGCCAAGCTCACTGATCCTCACTTAAATTGACAAGAGAGCTATATTGTTGTGAGGGCAGAGCACATGCAGGGCTGTAAAGAAACAGGTAATGCATTATGTTAATCACGAGAGAAAAAATTGCAACAAAATTAGCACAAAGTTGCAAACATTACAGAAATTGTTTCCTTTTGATAATCTTGATTTCAAGATTGTGGGAAGTAGATCATAACTGACAGATACCAATGCCATTATTAATTCTGCTTAACGATCAAATTCTTTGATTTAACACCTTATTACCTTATCAATTCTTTTGGACTTACTGTGAGAAAATTGGGCCTATAGAGGTTTTTGGTAGCACCAACTTAGAACACATAGCACTCATGCTGTGCAGCATAAACAAATGTTTCAGCAGCTTGTTGTTGTTTCCACTCTTGCTTGACATTACACAGACCCAGATACTTTAAGTTGTACTGCATAAAAATTTAGCCAAAATATTATTTTGATCAATTCTGATTCCTGTGTGCCATGATATTTTTCGACACCTTTGTTGTTGTTGCTGCGGACTGCCTCTAATGACAGCGTGATGTCCTTCATTAGCTATGCATACACAGCAGAGGGAATTGATGAAGGAATTGTTAGTTACAAATACAAATTACATTGGTTCCCCAAATGGAAATTTTTTTTGATTCCCTGTCAAGTATTTGCTTTTACATCTTATCGTGTTGATGTAGTTTTTATCTTTTTACACATAATCATTTTAGATTTAATTTTAATCTTTTAACATGTTTTTTATTTATTTATTTGTTTTAAATGTATTTTTTGCATTTTACTTATTTCTGTCCAATGTTTTTGTTTTACTGCTTTGCATTTTCTCGTGTTCCTTTTATTTTATATTTAACCAGTCATCTTGATTTTATTATTTCTTTTACTTAAGCTTTTCTGGTGTTCATTAGTTTTCAAATCCTCGACATCCTAACTTCCATCATTACAATCCCAGTGGAATACTACTTAGTATATGGATCTCTGCTGAGGGTTTATTTGCTGGGTGGTTGTAAGAAAATGATTATCAGGGATGCACAAAATTGGGTTTCTTCCAATATCCGATATGTCGATAATTTAAAATTCATTCCCACTGATGCCAATATTTCTGGTCAAGAGCACAAGCTCTGTACTCAACAAAAATGGACTTGTTTCTTTCAGTGTTATGGTATACTTTTGTGAGGACCAGATGTAAAACAAGAAAAACACCTTTAACTCTTGCAAAAATGAAACCCTTGATTTTCAAATGTACCCATGCAGTGATGAGAAGGTGCATCAATATTGTACATTTGTGTAATTTGCCGATATTCCAGCCAATATACGGTCGATATGTGTGGCCTATATATTGGCTGTAGATATCTGTAAAAATTTCAGTATCGGCCAATATCAATACTTAACTTTTTAGGCTGACATCTGCTGATACCAATATCAAACCAATAATATCGTACATCCCTAATGATTATCATTATTTATGTGTATGTTTATATATATATGTATGTATGTATATATCGTCAATCATTTGTTGTCTTAATGTAAAGCACTTTGAGTTGCGATATAATTTGTATGAACGGTGCTATAGATTAACATGTGGGTAACACCCTAAAAAAAATGTGCCAAAAACCCCTGCAACTGGAAGATGGTGTTCCCATATGCACAGTGCAGTGTTATTTGGTGTCAGCCCTGGTACCACGTTCAAACTCAGGACAAAGTTCCATTACACTGGTGAAGTTAAAGACGGACCGCGAAGTGGGCATCCTAGAAAGACAACACCTAAAGAAGACCAGTTCCTCACCCCTCCTTCACTAAGGAGGACTTTCTTTAGCCAGAGGAGGGGATTTTTTTCATCTCTTTGCAGGGACGCAACCCACAGTTTTAGCTGTGTTGCTCATTCCACATATGCACAATCCTAATAAGTAATCAGGCTTTCTAGTCAGTGTTAATTTTGTTGACTAATCATTTTCATCATAGTTTTCATCAACAACCCTTTTTCCCCTGATGAAAACTAAACAGTAACTAATAAAAACAAGTGCACATGGACAGAAACTAAAACAAAATTAACTGACATTTTCATCAACAGATGAAAACTACACTAAAATGTTTGACAGACTTAATCCAATCAGACCTAATTTCGTCATATAGAAAGTAGGGACAAGTTAGGAATATATCCAATCACAGCTACCTTGGTTGTGTGGAAGGGTTGGATGAGTTAAGAGGGACATCCAATCAAAACTGCCTTAGCTTCATGGTGGTGGGATAAGTTGAGGAGCGATCCAATCAGAGCTACTCTTTTGATGAATTGATATATTCATGTAGAGCAGGTTCCCTGTTTGTTGTCAATTCTGGTATTGTAACTGAGATGCTCTGCCAGGTAGCCTAAATAAAGGTGATTATATTTCACACAAAAGTAAGTTTTGTTTCTGTTAATTTATACCGTTCATTCAAACTTTACTAGCATTCAATAAAGGGCTATTAGATGTTTCATTTTATCCAAGTATAATACATGACTTCAGAAATTCAAGGAAACATAAAAAAGGCCTTACACTTCATACTTCATATTTTAGTTGAGTAAACTTACAGTAAATTTTCATCAACTAAAAAGTTGTGGAATTTTATCAACTAAAACTCGACTAAAATTAAAACAATTTAGATGACTAAATTATGACTAAAAATAAAAGACGTTTTAGGCAAAAGACCATAACTACAATTAAATTAAAAAGTGCTGTCAAAATTAACACTGTTTCTAACAGTGTAAAACACAATACCAAACAGTAATGTTTAGCTGAACCCAAACATGATTGATCACCTTGCACATGTGTATCTGACTAGTTCATTTTTTCTGCTGTTTTCATGATTCTAGTATTTTAACAACCCAGCTGTCACTTATTTGATTTCAACACTTGAAACAGAAAACAACAGTGAGATGTACACTTTCCCTAAAATCAAGAAGCTTAAACATTGTGTTTAACAGTGAAAATAATGTTCACTCTCCAACTCATCAACAGCCACAGACACTGAAACAAATACTGAGACTATATCTTGTAAAAAAAGTATCTCACCAGGGGTATTGCTGTTACATAAATGAAATGAAATAGACTAAAGTCGACACAAAGGGGATCAACAGTACAACAATTATACAATGATGGTCTATCCAAAGCTTACAGCATCACTGAGGGGTGACACGCATAAAAGCACGAAATTTGCTTTCTATATCCCCTCCAAACCACTAATACAAACTTCGGTGATTTGAAACCGTAGAGAAAAATGTGCCATGTGTCGACATGTGTCTACAAAATCCCACAAGCACAAATGAGACTCCCGGTTAAGAGCCACGTAACATGGCCTAAAATGGGTAAATCTGTTGATCCAAACTGAGTGGTTGCTCCCTCAGCTTCAGCTAGCCGACAGACGCAGGGATCGATGGCAATTACCCTGAATCAACACTGGATGCAGACGTGCTCTCGTCGACCTTGGAGCGCAAACGGCTACTGCTAACTTAGCTTAGCATAAATTAGCACAACCGCTACGTCCCTCATTCATTGCCGGCTACCGTTAGCATGCGAGAGGCTAACGGCAACGCTGGCGTGTAGCGCTTCATTAGCCTCCACATGAATGAATGCAGCGAAACAGTTCTCTGCTAAAGTAAACAGAGTTAGATATTAAATGGGGCCATACCCTCCGCCACTCCCGAAGGTAAGAAAGGAAAATTCTCCGTCTCCATCGTATCGGCCATTATTTTCTACAACCTGCGGCGATTTGCGCATGCGCATCGGATGCCAGCGACACATCAGGAGAGGGAGAGCGACGTAAAGACCTGCAGGTGCTCTCACGCACACTCCATATAATTCTCTCCCTCAAACTCAGCCCTGATCAAAAATGATTTTTCTTAAGAGATTATGGATTATAACCCTTTAAATGCCATTTCCCTAGGTGATGCCACTGATTTGGTGAAAAAAAACACACAAAATGACTGATTTTCGATATAAAAAATGATTTGAGGCTGGGTATTTTTGACGTGCTATCACACTCTTGAATCTGTCAAAGATTTGTAAAAACGTTGGCTTTCGTGCATTATTTTTTGTGCAGCATCGGATTTTAAGTTTTACACCCTATTGACTCTTATAACCACATTATTTGAAAACAGCCATGACACTGCAGTGAAATCACCTATGAAATTGGCATTTAAAGGGTTAAAATCTGTAATTAAAAAAATAGTTTTGATCAGGACTGAGCTTGATGAAGAGATTTGGGGGAAAAAAAGCTTGAAAAAATAATTATCTGATGTGTTGTTACAGCAGCTAAGGTTTGTGGGTTTTAAACAGCCAAAACAGGACGAAAGGGTAGTAAAGTTGCCCTCAGTGTATTTTTGACCTTTTAAATAGAGTGAAAGTTATGATCAGTTAGTCCTAAATATCACCCCTTTGCGGCAGAAAATGCCACAGAGAGACCCAAGGGTTAAGTTTTTTCAAATATTGTTTTTTGTTTAAAGAAACTGCACATCTGTTCCCCAAATTAACTCTTTAATTGGTGCCCTGATTTAAGGGCATGGTTTACATCCATGCAAGTGTAAAGATGGCAGATCTAGTCTTGCTGGGAGATATTACCGCCTGTGCCCAGGGGCGTCTCCAGGAGCTGTGGGTCCCACGAAAGGATAACATGAGGCCCCCAAAAGGGCCCAACGTGATCAGAACAGGAGAGGGTGAGGTCCATCAACTAAAGGAGTGTGGGTGGAGAGAGTAAACACTGGTTTATGGATAAAGCAAAGCCTAATATAAAAGAACATTTGATTAATTAAAGAAAACAACTGATTAAACAGTAGTTCTTTATTTTTCCAGTGTTAATTTTGTCGACTAAAAAAAAAAAAACAGGTGCACATGGACAAAAACTAAAGCTGACATTTTCGACAACTGATAAAAACTAGACTAAAATGTTTGACAGAGAATAAATCCTAAATCCAATCAGCTAATTGTGTCATGTAGGAAGTACATTGTCGACTATAATGTTGTGAAATTTTGTCAACTAAAACTACACCAAAATTAAAACAATTTAGAGGACTAAATTATGACTAAAACTAAGAGATATTGTAGGCAAAAGACTAACACTAAATTAAAAAGCGTGCTCAAAATTAACACTGTTGGTCACAACCCCTGACATATCACCATCAGCATGAGTCTGAGGAGATTCAGCTGCTTTTATATATATAATTTCTTGTGATTTTTTTTTTTTAAATTTTCTTGTTAGTCTTAGCTCCTGTGTTCTCATTTTTAATTCAAGATGGCACTTCCTTAGTCCTCTGTGTTTTCTGTGAGAATCTCTTCCTGATGTCTTTGTAAATCTTTAATCTTAATGGTTTTATGTTGTCTTTGCTGTTGAGGTGCTTGTTCAATTGTTAAAAAAAAAAATTGTTTAACTCGTTCTGCTGTAGTGTTACAGGAGCATTTGGGGCTTTTTTTGTTTTTGTTGTCCTTGTTTTGCTTTCATCTCAGAACCTCATGCTTGTGATTTTAACTAAAGCACCATTTTAACTTGTCAGGCATTTGCTCACACTTTTGGAAATTTGATTTCTTGAACATAAACAGGTTTTGTTGTTCTGTGGTTGTGTTTGGTGTTGACTGTTTGCAGTCATGGTTGAACTCTGAAAGAAACCACCTACCTGTATTTGGCACACCTACTGTTGGACTGACCTGTGATGAGTCCAGTGAGCTGCTGCAGGATCATCCTCTGATGACTTGGTCAATAAACTGCTGAAGGTCAGAGATCGAGCGGCAGGCAGGAGGAGCGTCCAGGTGAGCACTCGCAGGAGGCCGGTTGGCAGGTCAGGTTTAGGAAGTGATCCGAATCATTTGATTTATGACTGCATGAACAGTTATCCCAGTCCATTGGTGAAAATACCATCTGGACCTATTGATTTAAAATAAATTAACCATTTGGTAAACTCTTGGTACAGAGGAGATAACAGCCAACGTGACATTGTCCTAATGGTGCAAATGCTAGCAATTTACTGTGTATTCTAGATACTATTTCAGAGTGTTTTTGCGAATGATTCTGTATTTTTAGTATCATGTCCAATATTAAACTTCCTTTTATTATGACAATCCTACTTTAAACTGCCGCAATCCCTCAAATAAAAGCCTGTCTTAACTGAAGGCCAAGCCCCATACTGGCCTGGTGTCGCTGCATGTTTTAACAAGGAAAGCCTCTGTCTATCAGGGTTGAACTTTTGTTTTTGAAATTATGAGAGAGAACAATTTATTTAACATCCATAAACAATTACAGACATTATGGCATGCTTTCTCACATATACAGGCTAGTAGAGCTTGTGATTTTATCACAGGTCTCTGCCTCCATCTTAGACAGTGTAGTAGATTGGCATAGATGGGCTGTGTTACTAAAATCTTAAATTAACTTGTTTGTGCACTGTGTATTATTTTATTTATGTAGTGCTATACAGTTGCAACAATTTTATAGTCTTTCTCACTGCTCTTTTCCATGTTCAGTTCAGAATATGTCACGACCCATTGCATATTGCTGCCAAATAAAGGCAGGGTCATAGCTTGGAACAAAGTTATTGTTTTGATACCAAAACAAGCTTTGTTTTTATTGTTTTTTTCATTGTAATAAGTCAAATTGGACAACGGGGTCTAAAACTAAAAAGGAAAAAAAAAAGATCTTTGGTTGGATATTGGGTGTTTTTGGGAAACAATTTCCAGAAGGCATCACAACCCAAGCAGTTTGTGTGCTTGAAAGTGGAATCTTGAATCTGAAATGGCACCGTTAGACAAACATCAATAATACAGTGGTCTCATTTGTGACAGAAATCACTTTTAAACTACTATGCACACCAGATATAACATTAAATCTGAGGCTTTTACTCGGTTCAGAAAAAGCCCATACTCAGCCCCTCTCCTTTGTCAAAAACACTTCAAACACTTTTTAAATAAAATCCTGTTCAATTTGTCCCATTGATACTTCAGCTGTCTTGGTTTTATTTTCCAAACATGATCGATCCTGTGACAGTGACATTAAGCATTTGAGGATCAATCTGAATGAATCGTAATGGAATTTTTGACTGCAGCCCGCAGGCCCTCGGGCATTTTTGGACCTTTATTACAGTCAAATAAGAGACTTTAAATGGCTCTGCATTTGCAGGCCAGACTGGGACTCTGGAGTCTCATCCCTCATTGCTTTCTATCCATCCCTGAGATAGAGGCAGTGCTCCATTAGTTTCAGTGTCCAGACGTGGACAGCCTCAATGGATGGGCCTGTCACTGCTCCCTCATTTGCCCCGTGTACAGCAGGGTTTGTTATCACACATCTAATTAGAACTTGATAAAAAATATTTCACAAAAAATCCAGTCATTAAATATAGTTTAAGGAGATTTATGGTGGAATATGCCTTAAAGATCTTTTAATGGCTCTGCTGACTTGTTAAGTTTGTAATTAATGATCTTCTAATACATACTGTGGTGTGATTTAGAAAGCACAATGAATTCTGGGAATGAAGTCGTTTTGGAAAAGGGCATCTGGGGCTCCCAGAAGCTATATTAAATAGTTCTGCTCAGGCTGCTTTGCTTAGAGCCATGAAGTGTGCTGTGAAAAAGTTCAAACACATCAGCGTCTTCACACAGATGAGGCTGTTTTTTAATGTTAGAGTGCGAGGAATAGCGCATGATAATTGTGCAGCTGCTTTGTCATTTTATAATAGTCAATTACTGTGTACAGAAAAGTCCCAAGCTCCTCTTTAGCTCTGAAAATTTAAAGTACAAAGAAGAAAAGTTTTATTAAAGCGATGGAAAAATCTTTCCAAAGTCTGATATTCCACAATGTTGAAACTAATGTATGTATATCACTCTGTAAATGCATTATATGATATAACAGGGGTCTGCTCTATCAGGAGAATAATGGCGTCCTTATTAGCATAATTAATGACAAATGGCAGCGCAGCATTGGTGGATTGGTTCTCGGGGATGATAAATTGGTGGATGCCCAGGTTAGTGGCTGCCAAGGAGGCCTCTTTGGCTGTCATCCCTCCTGCTTCCACTCTGGCACAGTTCATTACTCACCGTGTGAGATGCCACTTTACATTGCCTGGTACTGTGAGCATGGAGAACTTAATAACGCCACCCAAAACCACACAGGACCTGCTGCGTCACCCGCAGTCCGAAGGGCAGGCAGCTCAGCAAGGATGAGGGTATTTTAGGGGGGGAGAGGCGACCCGGGAATCATCTCCAGCAGCCGCTCTGATCAAAACAGATCACTCGTCAGTCTCTGCTTTATGGGAGCTGGGGCCATACGACCCAGGCTGCAGTGCTGGTGAGTGTTTCTTGTTAGGATTTCTGGGGCTCGCCACATCCCTCGCATCATTACGGGTTAGTTTGCCCACAGAACCGCTAATTAAGAGGGGATTTGTGTAATTGTGCCTTCTGCTGTGTCCCATCCGGCACATGCAATTTACTGTCAGCCCTCTGCCAGCTCTTACACTTGTCCAGAGAGGCGGACCCCTTTTATACACACATTCTGCTGCACATTTACCAGCAGCCACAGCTGGGGATCAATGCCAGTGCCATGGCAATGTCTTAAAAGACTCTGTGCTGCTGATTAAAGTCTGATTGTCCATTTAATTTCATGAGGGCTCTCAATAGTGTGCCAGCAAATGAAAACGGGGCTTTTCCAGTAATTCTCCAGCACTGTTTTTTAAACAGGGGAGAGTTTTTGTAATTGCACTAAATCCCTTAAATTTGCTGCTTTTATGAAAATCTGGTCCATACTGCAATTAACATTTACAGTACGGCTGTCCCATAGAAGTTTTCACATATGTACACATTTCTTCAGAGCAGTCGGTGCGTTTGTGCCAACTCACCGTAGGTGTTTCTGGCTCTGCCCACTTTCTGGAAGACTGATGGACCTGCGCCCGGCTGGGACTGCCTCCTGGCTCCCGATCCACAACCAGATTTCAAGGAGTGCTTGTCACAGATGGGAAAAGTAAGTGGGTCATTGTACATAAGCTTGCCATTTTGCATCCCTCTGGTAACAACAGAAACGTGAACTATGTTATTTTTTCTATGTAAACCAAAAAAAGCAGGTAAAAGATTTTTATAAGATAGTGGTTTTTTATATAGAATATAAAAGTCTTTGACTCAAGTTAAATGCAGCTCATAAAATAAATTGAACACAGCCTCAACCAAAGTTTGGTCTATTAAACATGTCAAAAATCCAGTCAAGCACAAAATGAAGTGATTTTGAAGCTCCAGAAAAACATTCCTTCAAATTCTTACAGTGGATCCAAGGGTGACAACACTTTATCTGTTGATGAAAAAGCATAAAATATCTGATAAATACCTACTACAGTTAGGGATGGGAATAGAAAACCGATTACAGTAAAAATTCGATATCATTAGTCTTTTTGTTTATCAATTCTTTCTACTTTGTTCTACATGCTTTGCGAATGAAGGATGTCACACTTTAATTAGAGACCGTCAGCAGAAATGATAACAAGGAAGTCAAAAATCACAAGGCAGGGGGCAGAAGTGGTCAACATTGTGGCTTAATTTTGACATAAAGATGCTTCTTGCAAAGAGGGCAGTTTTGCCCGCACAGAAAATCCATGGGAATAGATAAGGGAAATCGCGTCAATTCCCATACTTTAATTACCTCCGCCAAGGATGTTGTGTTTTTGTTTGTTTGTCTGTTTGTTTCTTTGTGAGCGAGATTACGCAAAAACTACTGAACAGATTTTGCTGAAATTTTCAGGAGTTGCTGGTAATGGCCAAACTTAAAAATGATTAGATTTTGGTGCTGATCCAGATAACCGCCAGTTGCAAACAGTTGTTTTTGTTCAGTAACTAACTAATAATGATATCAACATGAGTCTGAGTGCTACTTTTGAGTATTCAGGGTCAAGTAATCATATTATGATGGTAACTTTATCATGGAACTGTTGCTTATACATGTAACAGCAATATGTGAGCTAGTTTGGTGGAGGTTTGCGCTCTCCGAGTGCTTTCTAGTTACAGCTGTTATCAAATGCATCACATGCAAGTGATTAAAACCTGCCCCCCAAACATACAACATGGACTGACAGGGTCTGGAAAATCTATAATACAGAACAAATACTTTTTTAGACTGAAAAAATAAATGATCTGATGGAAATCTGCTGATCGCGGAGGCTAAAAGCTTTAACTTGTTGATCTCACTGATGGCTGCTGGGACAAAGCTGCTTTTGTATCTCTTGGTTTTACAGTTTTTAAGTTTATATCTACATCAAGATGAAGCTAAAATTCACCATGTGAAGGATTATTTGAATTTATTGTATTTCTTCATTTTTATGTGAAGCACTTTGTGCTACAAAACTTTGTATGAAAAGTGCTATACAAATAAAGTTTGATTGATTGATTAATGTCGTTTTTTATGACAGAACCAGCTAATTTCTGTTATAGCAAACAAGAGAGACAACAAAGAGAGATGGAGGAGTGTTTATTAGGTTGTGTCTGATGTTGAAATTGAAATCAAAACGAAGTTTAAAAAAATCTAGTTGAATTGCATCTACAAAATAGCCCCTTTTTCTGACAGTGTTTAAATTCTGTCTTGAAAATATTTATCAACAGAGGACATGCAGCAAGCTTATGTAAAATAATTCAGCTTCTTTTCACTCCCTCGGTGCCTCCTCTCCCTCCTCAGTTTCTTTCCATTAACCTTCTCCCCCAGTTTTTGTATGAAGTACCCTTGGACTGCACTATGTAACCCATAAGTGCATTAATTCACTGGCTGTCTTGCATATTTCTCCAACCATCAAGAAACATTTACATTTGTTGACTTTTTTGAACATCCGTATGGGGTGAAATTAATATTTTAGTATAAACCAACTGACTCTGTGTCGGGAGGATTGCAAACACACACTGCAGTGAGACTTGCTGCACACAGCCTGTAGAAACAAATCAAACTAGATGATCGGAAAGACTCAACATCACTTCAGTGCGCTGCCTATTTTAGAATCAATGCTATATGCTTTTTAGAATGTTAATTGACTTCCAAGTAAACATTTCAATTATTTAAAAGTTACTCTTCCACTTGTGCAAGTGAGATTTTTAATTCGTGGAAAAGTTTTTTCTTTTTTTTTTCCGCTCGTCTGTCTAGAGGGCTTGAAAAAGCAGGAAAAGATAAAAGAAAAAGAATGGGTTTCATAGAGCCATAGTCATTAAAAGAATCTGAAAATAGAAACTCGCTATCATCTGTTCTCATAGCACGGGTCAGGAGCTCTGACACCTCCAAAATTCCTCCTGTCAGGGTAGGGGGGCCATTTGTATTCTCTCTCATTAGGCAATTTGACTAATGACCTGCCGCGGCTGCAGAGCTACTGAGGGACCCGGAGCCTCGCGCCCTCTCTCTCCAGCAGCCGCCTGAACACACACACCCTCTATTGGAATGGCACAGATGGCATGCCCGGGCGACAAAATAAACTACAATATGTCTCCGAGATGCTGTCAGGCCTGGGCACTATTCCTCATGTCAGAGTGGGGCTAAGGGCTGAGTGGGCATAGGGGTCCTCCTCCAGCTCTCTGTTCATCCACTCACCATTATCTGCAGAGGTGACAGAGCGTGGGGTCTGCAACTAGAATAGCATCTCCATGGTCTGCATAAAGAATACGCCTCAAATTGAGAGTCACGCCGACAGGAAAGGTATCGCACTGTCTAGCCAGGCTACACAAAGAGAAGAAGCAACATCCAATTGTTTGGAATATAAAATACAACAACACCCCACATATGGGCCTATTATGTCTAATAATGCTGTTATGCTTATTATCTCCTGTTATTCATGGTAGGGCCGGGCAAGAAGGACTAACAATCATAGCTAGAAGGCAATAACAGTTATATACATCAATATTTTGTTAATTGAAAAAAATCAACAAACAAATGGCCATAATATCACTGTTATGAACTTTTATGTATTTTTAGACAAAAAAAATACATATACATACCATCTGTATTAAACCAGCAAAAAAAGAAGATCAACATGTAGGACTTTTTTAGTTTTAATGATAAAGTATTTCAGACTAACTCCTGCACACTGTCTAGATTATACCAAAGCACTGGCATCATGTTCAGATGTTGAGATCGTTACAATATTCTGTTCACTATGATATTTCATAATACACTTAAATACCATGTGATTCAAAATGAGAGTCTCCAATATCTTTTGAATGCAGGATGAGCACACACATATGTTTGGAAAAAGAAATGTAGCAGCTTTCTGAAAGAGCACTGACTTTTCTAAAGCTGCTTTTCTTTTTATTTTATTAATTAATTGCAAAAAAATAGAAGTTTATTGAATTACAGCTTAATATTCATAGCTGTCATGGCTTGAAAGTATGAACCAAAGAAACATATCTTAATATTTTTTAGTAGTAGGAAAGCTACATATGTCTCAGTATGTTCTAGTAGAGACAAAACAAATGATTATTATCAGCTAATATCAGCTCAATAATCTTTGATATAAATTCAGTAAACACCAAAAGATATTAATATCTGTTCAATGCAAATGCAGAAAAAAACTGGATGCCCTGGGCCATTATTGATTTTTTGTTTGTATTTATTAAACATTGCAGGCTAACTCTCTCTCCCTTTCATAATGTGCAAAGACTGTGTACATTCACATAGATTCATGTTTCTGATTTTTTTTCACCCTTCATTACTTTTATATTATATATTATTATATTTCTATATTGTTTATCTTGCATTTGGAAATTACTCCATCATTTCAGTGATTGGTGCAAAAACAATTACAGAAATGAAATGTTCTTGATTTTTTTTTTCCCAAAAAGAGAGAGCACTGTCTGAAGTTCATAAACACATTTGCAATATTTTGGAGGGAGATGAAATCAAGGAGCAGTTTGACAGATCTGTTCAGTCCCTGTATTTTTTTTTTTTTTTACTATTAAAGACAACACTTACCTAATATTTACTTTAAAGCACTTCTGTTTCCGTCTTGGTGTATTATGTGATTCTTATTAAAGAAATGATCTTTTTAAGTAAAGGTGGGAAATTAGAATTGAGAAAAAAACATATGACCAGAAGATGTAACTTACAGGCCTTCTTTTTTTGAACAAAATAAAACTTTCACACCAAAATTGTCTGTTAATGAATAACAATATGAAAGGTAGTTTTTCAAGCCCTATAGTATACTTATTTTTGGATTGTCTGGTTTTAAATTGTGTGACAGCATGATAAGGTCTGAGAAAGGCTGATACAAACATTATTATTTTGCTCTGTAGTGCAGAGCTTTCCAAAGTGTTGACTGTGGACCCCAGGTTGGCCTCAGAGGTAGTGGAGGTGGTCCACAAGAAATCAAGAATATCAAAAAAATGTTTTAATTAAAGTCTTGTTTCAGGTGATCATTGATGGAATCTGTTAGCATGTGGTTCCACAAAGTTAATGTCAGCTCAAGGCACAGTATGTACAATTTGGCCAACAGGGCCTCTCAAGTAAACAAATATGGCTCACGACAAAATAACCCAGTAACTCCCTCCTGCCTTCACTGCGTACTGTTCTTTAAACCAATTCAATAAAAACGTCACTCCATGATATGTGTATACTAAACAGAATACCAGGGTTTATGTTATGTAGGAAAACTTTACACAATGAGAAAGTAAATTATTTAAAAAGTTCCTGGTTCATGCTGATAGCTGCCATGAATTCACAAAGCATTCTGGGGTGCGCATTGCGGAATCAGGAAGTCCACTTTCAGAGTTTTTTTCTCTCAATATGTAAAATTTACCCATGAAACAGAATCGTTGGTTTGCTGTGTAGTGAAAACATCTCATGGGGCGGCACTTTTGTTGAAACAGAGTCCTCAATACTGGGAGAAGTAACACTTAAGGTGGACAGAGGCAACTGTGGATCCTTAAAATACTTGTTAAAGTATATTTAGGGGGGTCAGGATGGAGTTACAGGAGGAAGTTTGGGTAACAGAGCAGACAGCAGACAGAGGCTAAAGGTGGTCCATCGCAGGTAAGCAGCACAAAGAACGAGTGAGATACAGAAACAGAACTGCAGCAGCAGGAGGGTCTGCTTACCCCGCCCAGCCGCCTCTCACGCATTACTTCATGTTCTCATGGCAACGATAAACAAATGGTTGCTGTTATCAGTCCCATGTCATCTATAAAATTAAGAATGTCTCTTTCTTTGAAAACGTGAGGACATTTCTGTGGAAATGAGAGCTTTGTCAGAAAATATATACACAACATAGAACCAGTAATTCAGAAAATAAACAAATACATTACACACTGAATGTTTTCAGGAGAGTGAGAACTTCTATACTGATAAATGTTTGAATGTAACATGATAGTGGATAAAACTGCAGTCTTGAAAAAAGCATACAACTGTTTTTCTTAGTATTGACATGACAGTAATTTGTCTTTTATATTCATACTGGATTAGATATTTATTCTTAGTAATAAAATGCCCGTTTTACATTTTAAGGCAGCACTTTCATGCTCCTGTCACACCATGCAGTCATGCTGTACAGCCCAGAGAATGAGCTTTACCCTGCAGGAGTTGCACTAAATCATTTGCTTTGCAAAGGCTGAACCAAGGATTCACATTAAAGGGTTCTGGTGGACCGCAAAATATTTTCTGCCTTGAAATTCTTAAGTTTGGAAAAGGTTGCTATATCTCATTTGAAAATTAGAGCCTTGGCTGTAGAGAGGGGTCGTCACAAAAACAGCTGCCTCCCACAGGGGTGGTGGTAAGTAAGGATCAGTGATTTTTTTCAAGGAGTTTTTAACAGTGCAAGAAAGGGGAATTTTCTGTCTACTTTTAGACTGCGCCACTGACACAGTCTAACAGTGCGCTTGTTTGGTAATCAGAAGGTTGCAGGGTTGAGCCCCAGCCCAGTCACATAGCGATGTGTCCTTGGGCAAGACACTTAACCTCAAGTTGCTCCCACTGCTGTGTGTAAATTGGTAGGAAAGGGAATGAGTTAGGTTATATTGATGGACAATTTACATGGAAACTCCAACCCTCAGTGAGTGAATGTGAGAGCGTTTGGATGTGAGTGTGCAGATGTGACCTGTGGTGTGAAGCTGCTTTGAGTGGTCAAATACTAGAAATATGAGCTCAAGTCCATTTACAATTTTTCACGTTTTTGACAATAATGACAATGTTGGTGATGCTTGGTGGAGGTTTGTGCTCTCAGACTTACTTTTATTGTAATACTAATGTAATTTTGATTGTTGAATACTGCCCTTTTTATATACTTCTGTTCTGTGTTGTTGTATTTTTCATGAATTGCTTTGACAATACTGTTTTGAAACATTCATTCAATGACGCTTTCTGAATTTAGTGAACTGAAAATATATCAGTCTTTAAAAGTGATCATATTTGCCCTGCCCTAATTTCTGCTCAAACAAGAGGAATCAAATCAATTAAAAGTAAAAAGCTGTTTTAGACATTAATTTACTCTTGCAGGTGTTTGCCCCTGACGGTGACGTTTTCACTTAATTCAGGTGCGAGGCAGGTTCACCCACGTAATCATGCCCGACAGAGATCAATGCAATCCTGCAGAATTAGTGAAGTGTAAAATAAAAGTTCATCAACATTCCCAAAGTGTTACCTTTGAGTTGTGGTTCAGGTAATATGTGGTATGCTCGATCAGCCACGCATATTTTTCCATCAGTCAGTGTCGGAGCACAACTCGCCGCGGTTTATGTGAATGTGTGTGTTTGTGTGTGCGTATGGCTTAGTGCTTGGCCGTGTCTGTTAGCAACCCTGGAAAATGCAATGTATGGCGTCGGCAAAGTCCTGTGTGACAGTGCATCCAACAATGGAAGAGTGAGGGATTAGTGCTCAGCCCGGCGTACGAGGGAGCCCTTCCCGCCCTGAAACAGCCATTCATCTGTGCCCAGGGGCTGCAGATGACAATGCAGCCATTGCTCATCGCACCTGACGGAGCCATTAATAAGGCAATGATCCACACGGGCCCTGTGCTGACTCCGTTCTTTACACTACAATCACTCAAGCCACAGGGTCCTCCCTTACTTAACGCTACCTCTGCGTTCGCCGCCACCATCATCATCATCATCATGAGCATCATCATAGACGCTGTGCCAAAATTCATGCCAGATGTTTTCACATTGACTGCGCTCGCGGATTCCAAAGCCAAATAAGAACCCATTTCCCTGCACTGCCATACACTCATGAGTTAATGGAGTGTAGCTCGGCCATTTGAGCGTCCAGAACATGCTTCATAGACAACCATGCTTCCTGGTCAGAAGATTGGATTTACATTATTCCTGCCCTTTGCACCCTTTGTATTTCTCCATGGTCTCCATTTCTTACCACTGAGTCATCTCCTGCGCCTCTCCATTTGTCTGGCTGCGAGATAGCCGCTCCAGTATAGATGGTGGAAGAATACAAAGCGAGATCTGGTTTTAAATGTAATCCTTGAGCAATAAGAAAAAACTCTCTGGCCTTCAGCACCGCGCATTTCATCTGTCCGTGCCATGTAGATCCATCAGCAGCTACAATCTCAGCTTCCAGTAGCCGGCTCGAGGGTTTTAATGTATTTGCTCTTGCCTATCTCTGCCTGGAGTTGGTTTCTCCCACCGACACAGGAGTTCATCTTTATTCTCTGGTTTTAGGAGCTTAAACAGGTCATTGCACCAAACCAATCGCCTTGGTTTGCTTACTGCTGCAGGTAGCAACTCATCTCTGAGGTGATTGAAAAAGGAGGTGGGGTTTAGCATCTGGCCTTCTGAGCTGTTTAAGTAATAGTTGTAGTTGTGCTTTGGGGATTGCTTTATCAATGTTGTGGTCAGTTTATCTGCCGATTAAAGGTTAGGTCTTCTGCTTTGGCACCAACATCAGTCAACATCGGTGGCCCACATAAGTATTCAGGATAATGTTTGAATGCTTTTTCCAAGTGCTAGAATGAGAATAACTTTTGGGGTTTCATTAACCGTTAGATTACCACTGAATTGGATACACTTTGTAGCCCTGTGTTGCTTTGATTGGTACTTCTTCAGGATAATCACGTTAAAATGATATCTGCTGATAGATCCATGGGTAAAAGGCAAGACTTTAGTAACAGAAGTGTTTGTTTGGTGTCTTTTTTAAGTCTTACAATATTGCTCAATGTGTTGTTGAGATTTATGCAGGAAAACGGTGTGATGGGCATGACCGGTGAAACATATTGAATGCAATGCAGTCTCAGAGCACCTCTTTTTTTTATTGAATGTTATTGTGTATTTTTTTTGTTAAACATATTTATATTGTGAGGAAAGATCTTAAGTTGCTGCTCTGACTGTACGTAAAGTCTAGGTTTTGGAAAGTATGAGTTGTTACAGATCCTCTATATTTCTCATCCAAGCATTTGTCTGCACAAACATGGCCCTCAACTAGGCCTATATGAAAAAACGTATCCAATAACATTGTTACCTCTGCCAATTAGGTTATGTTTTTGCCGGCCTTTGTCCATTTGTTGTTTGTCTGTCCATCTGTGAGCAAGATCACCAAAAAGTTCTCAGCAGATTTTGATGAAATGAAAGGAAATGTTTGTCCATGGCACAGGGAAGAAGTGAATAGATTTTGGTAGTGATCTGAGTACAGTATCTTATGTTGGCACATTTTTTACCAATGAACCCCACCTTCTATAAAGCTCCTCATTATAATACATTATGTTTTTAAGGTATCATGATGCTCTAATAATGCGGTATAATCATAGCTATAAGCACTTGTGATAATTTATAATACCTTATGATAATAACTAAGTTCTTATAAAGCTATGAGTTATAATCATCCCTATGGTGAGTTATATTGTGCTTATAGCTATAAGAAAATTATAGGCATCCACAATGCTTTATAATAATAAATATGACACACAATAACTCATTTCATGATGCTTTGCTGTTACATTGCTTGCTCTTGGTGTTTAAAAGTTTTAATAAACCCATATTTTGTTTAGTAACTGACAAGATGCATTCCAGTAATCCACTTTTTCTTGTTAGCTTTATCTTTTATTTTCAACAGCGTCAATTTTACCTCGGAATAATTGTAATATCTTTACATTCCTTAAAGACTTAAGTAGCAAGTTTCTAAGGAGATCTTTTTATAAATATACTTTAACAGAAAAATGTACTGTCTCGAGGGTTTGATATGTTGAAAATAAAACTTTTGAATCGTAAAAAACAAAGTTTACAGCATTTTGTTT
>JBAMNC010000176.1:0-35424 GCA_037902135.1 Cetoscarus ocellatus | reverse complement strand
AAAGCCTCATCATCTCAAAAACCCACTTATACTAATTTTATTGTAACCATTTTCTTCTCTGTTGCTGTCATTTAGATATTCTGTTTGCTTAAACATTTTAATTTCATGCTCTTCTGTAACCAAATCTTTAGTTGTTTAGTGGTTTCGTAAAGTCACAGTTTGCAGATCAAATCCTTTTTTCCCTTGGAGGAAAAAAAAAAAATTAAAAATCAGAAGTCAACCAGTTTAGGTCTACACAGGGTCTTCAGAGTGAGGTGAAAACATTCAGTGAGGTTGATTTTAAAACAGTCACATGACCATGAAGCTGAAAACTAAGACATTTTTGAAAAGTGGTGAACTATTAAGTAGATCAGATCAATAGTATATTATACCATCTACTACAGATAGGTGATCAACTTTAAATCAATAAGTACCATTTTCCAGATCACTGAATGTTTTCCACCTCACCCTGATCAAGACCCAGTGTAGGCTCAAACCGGTCGACTTTAATGATTTAATTATTGCCAGACCCAAAAAAAAGACTCATTAACCCTGGACTGGAGGGAGCCTGAAGACGGCCCTGTCCCCTGGTTTTCACCTGAGATAATCACACCACAAGCAAGAGCACACGTTACCTCTTATTCTTCCCCTTTGACCTTTTGTTGTGGTTTTCCCTTAAATTAAGTTGTTTTATTAACATTTGGAAGCACCTTTGTGAACTCTGTTACATAGTGACAGGTTTTGGTGTTGATTTTCACTGTTTCAGTTATTTAAAACATTTTGACAACTGAAAGAACTTTTCAAACTTTTCTTGAATTTCTATTTTGATTAAAATTAACTCTTAACATACTCTGTTGTATCCCCTGTTATGTATAAATTGTTCACTGATTCAGAGACAGATGCATGTTAGCCATTCGCTAAAACTCTGGTGAGATTAAAATGAACCCTCAGGGCCTGTTCTTATAAAAGTTACATTCAGCGCATAAAATGCACTTTCCAGAAAACACTCAGTTGTCATTTATATTGAATGTCTGTAGATATTTAAATATTTTAACCCTGTGTATGCTAGGTTTTCTAATTGATGTTTTTACATGGAAAATAAATTTCAACATGCTACATGCAAACTTGATTTTTTGATCAGATAAATGGGATGCGTCACTGCTTGGCAGCAACATTTATTTACCTGCATTACTTTTGGCAGTGTCAAATACTCACTACATAAAAGGTGCTTTCCATTAGTTTATAAAAATTCTATTGATGTTTTAGTTTTTGCCTGATTCTTCCAATCAGTCCTCACACAAAAATCCATAAATATTGACCCTTTAATGCCATTTGTCATGTCATCATGTTTTTACACCAACAGTAAAATAATTATCTATACCACATGCAAAGTAGATTTTTTTTGTGCTGAATCATTACAGCCTGGGGTTTGATTTAGAAACACATGTTTATATGCATTACTCAATACCCACTCATTTTCATATTAAAATGGTGCCACCTGGTGGAGAACAGTAAAAAAGGCAAAAGCCCAGATAAAAATAACACGTTTTATACTTTAATGGAAGGAAGATCAAACATTAGTTTAAATTTGTTTCAGTGGCACTTTCTGTAATTAAATGGTACAAGTCTAATTGTTTGCACACAGTGCATTTTAGAACTTTAGGAGCTGAGCTGGAAGTAAGAGCAAATAAAATACACAATCTTGCCAAAATTAATGACAGTTAAAATTATCAATGAAAAGCACGCACCAAGGGTTGATTTTGGACTATTTTTTCTAACACTTAAATTTTTCCAGTAAAGTTGGTTTTAAAGAACCATTTGAGATTTACTTCTGTATTAAAAGAACAGTTTTACTTTGTTTCTCTTGGTTTTTTGTTGTGATGCCTTCAACAGAAATAATTTTGGAAGTTGTTCATTTTTTTCACATCCCCATTAAATATTTAATTAAATAAAAGACTCTAGGCACTCTTGAAATAATTAAGTCACCTTTATTTTTGAAGCATTGTCTTGGAGACCTGAAAAAGAAAAAAAGAAACTCACGTTTCATTATCAGGCTTCATCAGCAAGTCCAGTTCATCTCCAAAAGTTCCAGCACTGTGGAGAGAGATGAAAATTAACCAGACTGTCCAGAAAGAGAGTTTAAAAAAAAAAAAAAAAAAAAAAAAAAAAAAACACAAAACACCTACTCACCACTGATGCTGCTCCTGCTGAAGGGTGAAGGTGGACCCAAAGCCAGAGGAACATCTGCCTGAACACTGAAGACCGGCCAACTGGGCCCTCGACAGCGATCCAGGTCCAAATGGATCTGTTTGAGTCTGAGCTGCTGAATGACTGGACCACCACAGACCAGTCGGAGAGCAAAGACCCTTTCCTCTGAGAAACTGAGCCCACCAGGACCAGAGGTCAGAGTCCTGGTCTGACTCAAGACTCACTTATGCTTGATTTACAAGCATGATCACCTCGCCCTCCGGAACCAACATTATTAAAACGTGGCTGTAATACTTACAAATTATATTTACAAGTGAATTTGGGTTTGCTGCTGTAATGAAGTTTTCTTTGAGCCTTGCTTTTGTGCTTTTATGATGGGAAATGATGAATTTTGTTTAAGCATGTAATTCATTTTTAAACAGCCACAGAAACAAAGGTTAAAAGCACATTTTAAATTACGTTGATGCAAGGCATTGTTTGTAAAGTGTTGTAGCTCTATTTCTATCCAGAGTTAATGTTTGGTAGACTTTGGTCCTTGTTATTCACCAATTATAGAAAAAGGACTCAAATCCTTGATACAGCAGCTGTTTTGGCAATTTTGCAAGAGGAAAATCAAACTCTTGCTATTACACACACACTATATATCTGTCTGTGTGAATGTGAATGTGAGTGTGTGTGTGTGTGTTGACCTGTAGGCCGGAGGAACCATCTGCCTGACCACTGACATTAGGTCAGCCAGCAGGGGCCTGGGCCCTTCGATTAGTTTGTGTCTGAGCTGCTGAGTAGCAGACAGACAGACCAACATATAGACAAGACAGACAAACATATAGACAAGACGGACAAACATATAGACAAGACGGACAAACATATAGACAAGATGGACAAACATATAGACAGACCAACATATAGACAAGACGGACAAACATATAGATGGACCAACATATAGACAGACAGACCAACAAATAGATGGACAGAAGACAGCTGCAGGATTGTCTTGTCGCCTCAATGATCAGCAGGATGGAGGTCAGAGCCGGCAGAAGCTCCGACATCTTCAAAATGATCAGGTCGTGATTTTTTTTTTCCAAAACAAACACCTGGAAAACAAAGAAGACCCTTAATCATGGCTGTCTGATCATGGTGGAATAAGAACAAGAATACTATGAAGATAACTTTGACTTACCAGTTTTATTTCTTCACTTGGTTTGGATTTGACAGCATTAGTTATTTTGACTCAGGTTTTCTTAACCTGAAATGGAAACGCATGAAACTTTAAATTCAGGATAAATATGTTTTCTATCCCCAGATGGAATAGGTGGATCGATATGTTCAGCAAATCAACAACATGACAGATACTGTTCAGACTGAAGTTGAACTTTAAGTTATTGAAGTGCATATGGCTGGAAAGCAGTTGCCCTCCATTATCTAACTCTTAAAAATCTATTTTTGGGACAGAAAGCATCTGCTCTCCGTCATCCTCCATCCTCAAACAGTGTTTACATTGTTGAGTGATGGATTAAAATTGATCCCCCTGTAGCTATATCCTAAAATCATGAAAGTCCCACTACAAGGAACTTTCTAGCAGGGTGTAAATATTTGACTTACGGTCATTAAGTTTCATTAAAATGTTTCAATGCTGTAAAAGTTTAACATAAATCAGTGACATTAATTGTGTAAAATACTCATACCGTTGGCGTAGTTGCTGGACTGTTCCAAGCGTTGGGCTTTGTTGGAAAGAGGTCTTCAGGGATCCGAGCAGCAGAGAAAATAAATTTGGAAACTGAATGGAACGACGCACCGCAGAGGTTTGCGCTTTATTTTTATTCGTTTTAGTAGTTAAAATACCGCAGTTTTAAAATGCAATGCTCTTCGTTTTATGAAATTCGTTTTTAAATTTGACCTTCGTTTCATAAGTACACAGAAGTTTATCAAACTATGGTGTCGTGGTTAAAGTTGTGTTGAGTGCAGTCAAAGCCAAGCCTAAACTCTGTCAACCACTGCAAAAGACAACAGATCCAAACACCAGCAATGCAGCTGGAGACACCAGGAGCAGAGGGAAGAGAAATTGTGAGACAGGAAAGCAGCCATAGGAACAGCAGCAACACAGCTGCAGCAAAAACAGCAAAAAGCAGCGAGAGGGCTGCGGCAAAAACAGCTGAAATGCAGCAAGGGAGCTGCGCGAAATGCAGCGAGAGGGCTGCACGAAAACAGCTGAAATGCAGCAAGGGAGCTGCGCGAAATGCAGCGAGAGGGCTGCGCGAAAACAGCTGAAATGCAGCAAGGGAGCTGCGCGAAATGCAGCGAGAGGGCTGCGGCAAAAACAGCTGAAATGCAGCAAGGGAGCTGCGCGAAATGCAGCGAGAGGGCTGCACAAAAACAGCTGAAATGCAGCAAGGGAGCTGCGCGAAATGCAGCAAGAGGGCTGCGCAAAAACAGCTGAAATGCAGCAAGATAGCTGCGGTGAAACTCAGCAAAAGCTGTAACCCCCTCTGTAGGTTCAGCAGTTCCCTCTTGGTGTGCAGCCCTGTTCCTGCTCAATGGCACACAGGCACAGGATCAGGGCTGCAGGTCACCAGCCCTGGGGGCAGCTGGACCTTCAGCTGGAGGCAGTAAGGAGACTCGTCCTACCTTTGATGATCAACGTGGACTTGTCTCTCTCCCCTGGGATTCTTCCTTTACAGCCTGAAAATCAAGAAGAGAACACAGGTCAGGGTTTTGCACCACAGCTCTGCTTTCAATAACACATTTCTGAAGACTTCCTCTCTGACACTTATTTACATAAAGCTTGAAACCCTTCAAAGATGCTGAAGGATCTGAGACGACCTGAGAAGCTGTTTTTAGAGAGTGAACACATCTCTGCTTCAACACCAACTTCAGCTGTCCATGTAAAATACTGAATTTACATCCATTAATTATACTTAAACTCCTTAAGAGGAATGTTTCTAAAATATGATATGCTTTCTAATCCTTAAAAATCTGATTTGTGTGCTGCACGGTAACATGTTTTTGGTTTGATAGACACAGTTCTAATTTAACCTGAATGATACTGGAGAAAAAAATACTGCAATATTCTCTTCAGTAAACATTTACATTTACTGTCTAAATAAAACAAGTTTCATGTTTATGGGTATGAATAATCATGGAGCTGTAATTAAACTTGGATGAAATGCCAAAATGAGTTGGTCTATTAAAGTTGTTTCCTGATCTACAAGTGTGGATTTTTTAAGCTTGAAAGTTTGTTTTGTGCCATAACATCTGACTTTTGCTGAACACTGGTGAACTGTTTGTGTCTTTGGTTTGGATTACACTGTGCTAAATCCAACAGATTTACATTTGGTACTAGGCGCATGAATATGCACCGTCCAAATAAACCTTTATATACTCACGGGGCCATTTTGGGAGGATTTTGTCCCTACATTAAAATTCTGCACACACAAACACGAAATTAACAGTGCCTCTGTGCCAGGTAGGTCAGTAATAAATAATTATAAATCGTCAAGTATTGACAACCCATTGAACAAAAGCATCATAAAAAGGACAAGTAAAAATGAAAAGGTTATAGCATTTGAATTGATGAATTAAAGAACACTGAAAAAATAATGAAAAGTAATAAACTAAGTGAATGAATGAAGTGTACCTTGGACAAATTAAAGGAAAATAGAATACATTTAAATAAAATGCATACATTCAAATATTTTTTTAGAAACAGCTGATCATAGAGTCCCATTTTCTACAGAATTTGTTTGAACAGAACTTTACAGTTAGACTACTCTTTTCTAATTTAAGAGAGGACATCACATTATTACTACCATTATTAATTGCAGAGTTAATTTGGGGGTTTTTTCAAATAGAGCTCCAATATAGAATTAAACAGATCCACCTTCATCTCCACTTTTCCAGTGTCATAAAGAAGTCAGCCTCGGACAGAAATATGACTGATATTCTCTATAAATTCCAATATTAGTGGCTTTTTTTTTTTAACTGGTGCGCAGACTTTTTATTCTTAAATTATGAGGTATAATCTGGATGTCAGCCCTATACTGACAAAGATGTTAAACCCTCCTGGTAGTGCATTCTCAATTATTACAGTCACTATATTTCAGCATTAATTGAACTAGATTTTCTGCTTTAAGCTTAATTTAAACTTGATTAAAGAATAAAAGGCAGAAATAAAGAGCAGCATTCAGTGATTAAACTGCCAATCAACCAGTCATTAGCATTAATTGCTTATGGAAGTTTCACCAAAGTGAATGATTCTCATTAACAAAATAAAAACGTAATGTGAACCATATTCATTGTTTTAAAGCTGAACGGTCTGCTGCATTTTCTTAAAAAGCATTTTATTTCACTTTGTTCAGTTGGTTGTAGAGCAGCTAGATTCAGGTTAATTGGGACCATTTTTTTTTTTTCGAGTTGGTAAAAACATGCAGGACAAGTACCAAACATGTTCTACAAGATACCAAAGTCGGACAGTCTGTTAGGAGGCGGGCTGAAGCTGCTTGGCGGAGGTCTGCGCTCTCTGAGTGCTTTTCTAGTTGGACATGAATTTAAAGGCTCTGAAACATGAAACCGTGGACAAAGCTGAGTGAAGCTGTTACCTGTGCTCAGGTGTTGACTGCAAGGCAGCAAACTCCAAACGGTGTGGCTCCTCTCAGCGGCTTCATTCTCACAAACTTCCAGAAGTTTCTCTTCATTTCAGAGCAGTTTGGGCGGCAAACTCTTAAACCTCGAAGACTTGGATGGAAAAGTGCGTAGAGACCACTTCGGTCCGACCTCTTCTCTGAGCGCGTGGAGAAATGTTTGAAACAAGCGTTTGACCACTTCACCACGTGATCAGGATTACGCGCCACACCTGTTGCAAATCATGCCGGATGGCGGGGCGACTGGCGGAGGTTTACCTGCGCAGGTGAACATCATTGTGTGTGATATGTCTTCTAGTCCAGCGCCTTCACCGCAAAGAACAGCAGAACAGTCAGATATTTTCCTGTTTTATGAACGCTTGGTGCGTTTGTCTCTCCCTCCTCTTCCAAAAAGCAGCCTGATGGTGATGAAAAGTGTGATTGTGTAGAAATTAGTTTAAAGACTTTCAGTTTCAGAGGCTCAAAAGAGAATCTTCAAACTTTTCAGCTGTCATGATGAAGGAAGTGAGAAAGAAATGTGCACATTAATGTTGGAAATTTAAATTCATTTACATTACAAAGGGTATTTCAGGGTCCTGTCCCTTGAATTAGATATGTCATGTTTTGTTTTTGGGTCCTCAAGGCTCTTAACTTTTTATTATTTCTTTTATTTTAAATTAAAGTCAGTGCAAACATACACAGGCGTATGGAGTAGTGAGAGTGCCAAATTACAAAAATAAATGTATAAAAGTAAAGGCAAATGAAAGTGGAAATATAAAGATGAATTAATACAATAGAAAATAAATAATGTCGCTGTAGAAAGCAATATTAATCAAAAAAGAACCCAAAAAAGAAAAGGAAAATAAAAGTTGAAATACAGATAAATTAATAAAATAATTTAAAAAAAATAAGAAAAAATATTTTTGTAAATAAAATAAAAAAATAAATAATGTTGCGATATAAAGCACTAGGCTATAATCAAAAAAGTAATGCTTAAATAAATTATTTTATGGATTTATTTATATCAGGACAATGGAAGATTGTAAAAATGTCTCCTGGTCTGATGAGTCTGGATTTCTGTTCCACATTCAGATGGTAGAGTCAGAGCATCATAAAGCATGGGTCCATCCTGCCTTGGATCAGCGGTTCACCAGATCTCAATCCAATAGGCCAACGCTGGCCCTGTTGGCCATGTCATAACAGAAAGTTTCTGGTTCCCTTTGGAAACTTTGCTGCATGCTCACACCACCAGTCGGCGCCACAGACTTCAAACTCTTGTTACCAAATCCAACAGCATCACTGTAAGTGTGGCAGGAATGTCATCACATTTACAAAATAAAATATCACAGCACAATTATCTAATCTTAACATTTTCCAATTTACTGGCAACAAGGTGCCAGTAAGTTACTGGAAATGTCTTTACAGTAGCATTACTCTGTTTTAATTAATTTTACAGCATTCTTCTGTATTTTCTATTATTGTTTACCTACTGTATTTTTATTCAAGGTATAATTATTTTTGTTTCAATTTACAGAATTACTGTATTTTTAAAAACATCCTTACTGCATTTCATTTACTCATTGCTGTATTTTATATTGCTGCTTTTTTGAATGCATTTTAAATTACAGTGAAGTTGTTGTATTTTATTTATTTTATATTATTTTTATTATCTTTAACGATTAAAAAAAATCACATACATCAGTTTTTATCCAATAAAATACATTTACTCAAACATTTGTTTCTAAAAAATGTTTAACATTTACTCAAAGAAATCTTGCCTGCTAGTGGTCTGGGCAACATTAAACTTCCTCTTGATCCATTTCCCTTTTCAGTGATTTTCTGTATTGGCTTTTTACAGCAGGTAACTGTAGATTTTATTGTAAAATGCTGTTAATTTTACAGAAATCAGTATGTTTTCCCACCGTTATTGTCATTTAGAGTAATTTAGTGTGAAGATTTTTACAGTAGGTAACTGTAGATATTATGGTATGTTACGACCCAGCTCGGCTAGGAAAAAAAGGGAAGCAACATAAAAACCAGATTTAAAAGGTTTTAAATGAAAGTTATTTATTAATAAATGCAAGGAAATAAATTTACAAAATGAGGTCGAGAAAAGGGCAAACGAGAAAAAAAAAAAAACTAGAAACTAAAAGGCTTTCAAAGTTAATGGCAGGCTACAAAATAAAACTATTTAGACCCATACGCAACTAAGTTAAACCGGCCTAAAGTTAAACAAAGATGTCAAACAAAGAACAATTAAACAACCCCCCTTCTTGGGAGGACCTCCGAATAATACAGATAACACAATCTTCTCTAACAAAGTTTCTCTCTCTGGTTGCATGCAGGCTCTGCTGAAAAGGCCTCCCTCTGCAGCTCCTTGGGCTTCTTATGGGGGGACATTGGTTGATGGGATGATTGGCTGCTGAGGCTCTCCTGCTCCAAATCAGCCCGACGATCTTTGTCCTTCACCACCTACACACACACACACACACACACACACACACACCAAAGGCAAACAGTACAAAGAGGAGAGGGGGCCGTGGCCAGCAGCCAAAACACCCCTGTATTACAAACCTGTAATACATCGGTTTGTAGCACACATAATTTATATACTTCATAAATACAGTAAAGAACATCAAAACCTGGACAAAGCATCTGCTACTATGTTTTCAGTTCCCCTTTTGTGTTGTATGACCAGCTTGTAGTCCTGAACCATCAGTGCCCAGCCCATTAGCCTTCGGTTGTGGTTCTACATGGTTGAAAGGAACACCAGTGGATTGTGATCATTAGGGAGGTTAACGGCTGAACTACAGTGGAAAAGTTTCTGCAGGAACTCCACTGCGGTCAGGCCAGCTGTACTTTCGACATTCGTGGTCAAATGAGCTGCACTTAAATTTCAAGTTCACAAGTATTAACAGCGTATTTACTCCCTCTTTCCTAAATAAAAGGATTCAAAACAGTTAGCTATATATCAAACCTACATTCAAAATAACATATGTTACATTAAAGTAATTAAACAACAAAGTCTCATGTTTATACTTGGAGCTTGCATATTTGACTTACTGTAAAAAAGCTTTGATCAATCATTCCAAGCTATGGGTGGTATATTTAGCTTCTACTCATCCAACACCACACCTGTACTTGATATCTAATATTTTTACTGTACCAATGTGGAGAAATTCAACAACAAATTCTCATATTTATACCTGGAGATTGCAGAATTTCATGTTTTTGACATACTGTAAAAACACTTTGATCAATAATTCCAGGCTATGGGTGGTATATTTCACTTCTACTCATCCAACACTACACCTGTACTTGATATAAAAAATGTTTCAATGTTTTAACATTCATATCAATTAACAATAAAAATGACCACACTGAGGCTGAGGGCAGACACTGACAGGTGAGGAAGTGATCAAACTGCTTTGTGGCTTCAGGCGAGACTTTGGCTTGGCCCTGAGCGTGTCCCTAGCCAGGCCTCAGTGTAACCATTTTGGCCCTGACTAAACATGTACTCATTAGCACTATGCTACCAACAACATCATGGTCTCAACCAGAAGATGTTTGGATGTTGGCAGGATGCACAAGGGCTCTTAACCTGGTCTTCTACCAGTACCAGCAGTGATCAAGTGCTGCTGCTGACATGTGTGCCAAACACCTCAACCTGTTTAGAAAAGTGGGCTGTTTGATACTTATTATACTATATTATTTTTAAGAAACCAACAATGCCAATTCTGCCCAAAGAATTAGTTAGAGGATCTATTATAAGGCACTCAGGCTCCTTTACCCTTTAAAGAGTAGGAGGTTCAAAAGTTAAAAAACAATCACTTTATTAAACACAAAAACAATCAATAGAACTGTCACAAACATACAAGGGAAGGGGAGACCTTTTTCAGGAGCTGAGGCTTACCAATGGTGCAAGGGTCTGGGAACAGGGTAGAGGGATCCCAGGGAAGGAAAGCACCCCAATCACACGTGGCAATCACACGAACACTCACAAGGTGAGATAACTAGGGACGAGGAGATACACGAAACACAGTAAGAGGGAACCACAAACAGGACATCAGGGACCACCACTGTCGACTCTCAGCAACTGAAAAGGACAAAGAAAAAGGGGATTAGTGGGTTACACTCAAAAGAAAATAACTAAAATACAAACCCAAATTAATAGCAAATGATACTAAGCGATATGGGTGGCAGCCACCAATTAAGTTAATAAAAAAAAACATATGCTGCCAAACCAACCAAACCCTTGTGTAAACCAAAAAGAGTAAACCAAGACCTATACTTTAATAAAAAAATATTCTAAACTAATCAAGACCATACAAATTTAACAAAAGAAAGAATAATAAGCTAATTAAAGAAGGAAAAAAATAACGGTTTAAGGAGATATGAAATAAGTCAAATGTAATTTATTGAAAAAAAAAAACCCAAAAATGTTTCCCCAAGAACTCGAAGCAGACAAAGCAAACCACAAATGAAAGCAACGTTTATAAGTGAAAAGACGCTAGACAACCCAAGAGCAGAAGAAAACAAAAAAAGATGGATTCAAAAATATCAGCTGACAACAAAAAATGACCTCACTCACAGAAACCAAGCTGAGGGCAGACACTGACAGGTGAGGAAGTGATCAAACTGCTTTGTGGTGTCAGGCGAGACTTTGGCTTGGCCCTGAGCGTGTCCCTAGCCAGGCCTCAGTGTAGCCACTTTGGCCCTGACTAAACATGTACTCATTAGCACAATTCTACCAACAACACCTAGCTCATCACCAAGAAGATGTCTGGATGTTGTCGGGATGCACAAGGGCTCTTAACCTGGTCTTCTACCAATACCCGCGAGTCCTGATCAAGTGCCTGCTTCTTACATGTGTGCCAAACACCTAAAAGGCAAGTTTCTCCTCTAAAAAATTTGGATGGCTTAAACACATTATTTGTTTTCATTTATTCCGTTTAACTTCAACAAAAAACAGCGTGAGGCAAGCCAACAAGTAGACGACAGCACTCTTCACTTTAGCAGCATGGGACTGTCACTGAATCCCACACAGACTAACACAAGCGTGACGTAAAAGCTAAGGAAACAGGCGTTAAGTTCATTCAGCAAATAGATATTCACTCAAGATTTACAATGTCACCTTCACAGTTTTGATTTACTCATCTAAAGCTACAACGACCCAACATGTTGATGCTAACGTTGGTGCCAAGCTAGCAGGCTAACGCTAGCTGAGCCCGCTTTCTGCCTTTAACTCTCTGTTTTCAGATACTCACCGAGATACAGCACGGTGGGGATGAAGCCCCATCGGACGTCCACACTAGAACCGCTGCTGGAGGCGCTGCTGTATCTCTTTGCTCAGCTCAGCCATGTTTTATCCTGACAAACGTAGATCAAAATTCAAAAAGTCGCTGCCGCCAAAGATGAGGAGGAAGGAGGAAGTGACGTAGGGCTACAAACAGATAGGGTTTATGTTTCTGGTTTAGTCCGCCACCCTGTGGTCGGATGAGAAACTGCGTCAGAGGGATTATCGGTCCACGTCACTCCGCGCTCTACTCCACCACATTGGTGCTGTAAAAAAAGATATTAAAGTGATATTAAGTGTTTTTTATTCATCATGGGCGCATGAAACAATTTAATGTATCATATTTTATTTAAAATGTAGGTTTGATATGTAGCTTATTGTTTTTAATACCTTTTTTTGAAAACCGGAAGTAAATACGCTGTTTTTCCGCATTTATCATAATGCTGAGAATACTCTGGGATGGTGGAGCTCAGCTCCGAGGTGGCGGAGCCGATCTCCGAAGGGCTCCGGCCCTCCTTAACCCCTGGTTGCGTTCACTTAAAGCTTGCTGGGAGCCAACGAGGCACCGTTTGAATTACAATAACACGCCACGCAGGTTGTGAGTATAAAAATGATCTGTCGTCCGCGGCGCTACTGCCAGCTTGAGTTGAATAATTAAGTTATTTGACTAAGGCGGAGCTCAGCTCAGATATGGCAGTGTTTCCAAACTTATTTTCGTCCATACTTACACTGGCACATGGAAAAAACTAAATGTAGATTTTTGTTTCCACTGACCTAAATGCAGCAAGTATATTTAACCATATCAGCAAAACCAAGCTTCTTCTGCTCCTTTAAAGGGCAGCAGAGATGTCACAGAAGACTGACCTTGTATTTAATGTGTTCAAGTTGAAATGAATCCTAATTCAGGATTGCAGAGTACGGCTTTTACATGTGCAGTGCATATCTGAATGAATTTTTATGTCACGCTGATTATTAATTCAAGAAGAAATTATGTGCCGATACTACCTGGCCTGTAGGCAAGTGGGATCGAAGGGTTCGTTTGAACCCCCCCTCCAGAGCCCCCCCGCCTCGGTGAAGGTTTTCTGTCATGTCATATAAATAAATATAAATGGCTTTTAAATAACTATTCCAAATCATTCTAACCTGATCAAAAAAGGAAAGGTAATTAAGCAGATCGAAGCCCTAGCACCGAGTCTGGGGATCTTGGGGCATGAGTTGTCAGACAACTGTAACGTTGCAAAAACAAACGTCCATTTCTCCTGTGCTCCTGTTCACACTCCAGTCCCGTGGGAGGCGGTAATGCCCCTATCACCGCAGAAGACAAAGAAGAAGAAGAAGAAGAAGAAGAGGAAAACGAGAAAATGGTTAAAAAGGAAGATAAAGAAAGAAAACCAAAGAAGACGTCCCCTGCTCTCTCTGCTGCTGCTCTCTCACTCTCCTCTTCCCTCTCCTGTGCCCTCCTCTCCCTCTCCTCTTCTCTCTCTGCCTGCTCCCTCAGAAACCCAAGCAGACTGTCCTCCCTGGCCCTTATTCTCCCTGGCTGCCTGGTGCTGTCTTCCTCTTGGGTGGAGGTAGAGGCTGGTGTGCTGACTGAGCCACCTGTAGTGGCTGTCAGACATGGACGAGGCACTCCAGGAGCGGACTGATGGAGTGCTGCCCCTGGAGTGCCTCATCCACGTCTGAATACCACTGCCAGGTGGCAGCAGTCACACTTCCAGCCTCTACCCCCTTGCCTGTCGGTGGGTCCCTGAGCTCCTGAGACAAAAGACACACTTTCTAGCTGATACAGTATTTGTATTCACAAACCTGCTATGCATTATATACATTATTATATACATTTATTCTTGTTCTGTTTGTTTTTTAAAAATACAGCTATTGCAAACTGCACTTCTTTGACAGGACAGTTTCAGGATACATTTTGGTAACCATTACAAACAGAAGCAGGACATTACCTTATACTTATCTTTAAGGTTGCACCACTTTTTCTTGGCCTGCCTAGCTGATATAGGCAGGCCAGAAGTTATCACAAAGTCCCTGGCAAAACAGGAGCATAGAAGTCAATCATCATAGATATAGCCATAAAACGTCTTCATAATGCCCCTAAACATACAATAAGCAACAGTACACAAATCAATACTCACTCCCAACCAGTCTGGGCTGACCCACGCCTGCCTGTAAACAGGCGTTCATTGGCCGCCCGCCAGCGGCTCAGGGCCCAGGTTTCCTCAGTTGTCCCTGCATAGAAAGTTCATACCGTCATTGCAAAAAACAAGCAAAAGCAATTACAGGGTTCATGTAACACTGCAGCAGTTAGCCTAGTCATACAACTTTTAGCTGTACTAGCTGTACTGATAAGAGCATAAGTACTAAGTATTAATACTAGTATTAACAGAGACCGCTGGGTCGGTGCTACAGAAGCTAACTTAATGTACTGCTTTCATTGTTTCAAAATCACCCACTTTGTCCATTCAGAATATATCAAGGATGAATTTTACTCAATGTTCAGGCTTGAAACACAACTCTATCGAAAATAATTATCTTATTCAAAATTTTACGCGGCAACAAGGGTTACTTACAATTGTGTGCCTTTTCCTCTGCCATTTCTTCTTCTTCTACTTTGCGGCTGACGTAGTTTCCTGCTGAACGGTGCAAATTGCATTGTGGGATTGGAGCTGTGAAAAGTCCGCTCAAGTTACGAGCGGAGCGGGTACATGGACCAAACTTGTGTCGATGAGGACTTAGTATTGGAACAGGATGTGGTTGATGACGTATCACGTGCGCAAGTCCGGAAGTTCGCTGAAGTACACATATTGAGAAACACCCCTTGATGTGTCGTCATATTTATCTACATGATTTTTTTCTTGCTGCTCAGAACCTAAACCATCCAACAGAAGCCTTTATGAGATTAAACAAGTATTGACAGTCTTTTCATCCAAACATCTTCATCTACATGTGATCCATGACGCATCATTTATGAGATTATTTTCAACATTCCTATTTGGTTGGTCTCTGGAGTCTCTGGCAGAGAGCAACACACCCCTGACTCGTGGTTGGCCTTGTTTGGGATTATCAGTGTTACAGACTTTGTGTCACATTGTGAATTTAAGAGAAGATACACTGATCTGCTATATTGAAGTGCCCGTCCCGGGTGCTCGGGCCGGCCCACTGCAGGGGCCGAGCTGGACCCCGTCCCGGGTGCTCGAGCTGGACCCCGTCCCGGGTGCTCGAGCTGGACCCCGTCCCGGGTGCTCGGGCCGGCCCTCGCATTTTCCTTTGATTTCCGAAACACATTTAGGATGATTCCCTGACTTTGGGTGCTGATTTCTTGTCCATTTCTTGTCAATCGTGGCCAAGCCACACCCCCAAAAGTATTAAAGTCAGCCCTCAGGTCCACACTTCCTCATTCCTACCCATCATGAACCAATATCACTATCCCTAGGAATTGGGGGTCCATCCCACCCCCAAAAAATACAGAGACATATCGAGACACACACTCGCAGACATCAACATACACACACACACACACACATTCACACGAGCTATCGTAAAAGAGAGACATGGCTGGGCACCGAGGTCTGAGGTAAGGGTTCAACCACCTTTGGGGACCATCAACGCTGAGGCTGAGTTTTTGTACTGATGTGTCGTCATATTTGTCTACTTGATTTTTTCTAGCTGCTCAGAACCTAAACCATCTAGCAGCAGCCTTTATGAGATTAAACAAGTATTGACAGTCTTTGCATCCAAACATCTTCATCTACATGTGCTTCATGACGCATCATTGATGAGACTATTTTCAACATTCCTATTTGGTTGGTCTCTGGAGTCTCTGGCAGAGAGCAACACACCCCTGACTCGTGGTTGGCCTTGTTTGGGATTATCGGTGTTACAGACTTTGTGTCACATTGTGAATTTAAGAGAAGATACACTGATCTGCTATATTGAAGTGCCCATCCCGGGTGCTCGGGCCGGCCCTCGCTTTTTCCTTTGATTTCCTTAACACATTTAGGATGATTCCCTGACTTTGGGTGCTGATTTCTTGTCCATTTCTTGTCAATCGTGGCCAAGCCACACCCCCAAAAGTATTTAAGTCAGCACTCAGGTCTACACTTCCTCATTCCTACCCATCATGAATCAATATCACTATCCCTAGGAATTATTCCTTCCAGTTTTTTGCAATTTTGACCCCCTGAACGTGCTGAAAAAGTCAGGAAAATTGGAATGTGTAATACAGACCCATTGGGTGTTTCTCAATTCAAAGTTCACAAGTTCCAACTTGCGAACTCTGGAAGTTCGAACTTGGCAAGTTCGTGCCCAAGTTCGGACTGCAGGGGTACAGGAGTCCGCAGAACGACCCTAACACTATTGGAACGGCAATCAATCAATCAATCAATCAATCAAGCTTTATTCATGAGGCACTTTTCATACTTGAGAGCAACATAAAGTGCCTCACAGAGGCTAAAACAAGATAAAAACAAAAAACCCGTCCATCCCACCCCCAAAAAATACAGAGACATATCGAGACACACACTCGCAGACATCAACATACACACACACACACACATTCATACGAGCTATCTTAAAAGAGAGACATGGCTGGGCACCGAGGTCTGAGGTAAGGGTTCAACCAGCTTTGGGAACCATCAACGCTGAGGCTGAGTTTTTGTACTGATGTGTGGTCATATTTATCTACTTGATTTTTTTCTCGCTGCTCAGAACCTAAACCATCTAGCAGCAGCCTTTATGAGATTAAACAAGTATTGACAGTCTTTGCATCCAAACATCTTCATCTACATGTGATCCATGACGCATCATTTATGAGACTATTTTCAACATTCCTATTTGGTTGGTCTCTGGGAGTCTCTGGCAGAGAGCAACACACCCCTGACTCGTGGTTGGCCTTGCTTGGTATTATCAGTGTTACAGACTTTGTGTCACATTGTGAATTTAAGAGAAGATACACTGATCTGCTATATTGAAGTGCCCGTCCCGGGTGCTCGGGCCGGCCCTCGCTATTTCCTTTGATTTCCTTAACACATTTTGGATGATTTCCTGACTTAGGGTGCTGATTTCTTGTCCATTTCTTGTCAATCGTGGCCAAGCCACATCCCCAACAGTACAAAAGTCCGCCCTCAGGTCCACACTTCCTCATTCCTACACATCATGAATCAATCTCACACTCATTTAATCACAGGGCCAACTGTCTACCACAATGTCATCGCACGTTTCTGTACTCTACTCAGGTATATCCAATCAAATCCTATCACTCCGCGTCATATCGTATCGTTACTTATCATATCACGTCATATTGATACTGAATCATATCGTTCTTATAAAATCATATCATACCTTCCATATGGTTTCATCGTATCACACAATGACCTATTGCTCTATGTAACGCTGAGTCATGTGATATATTGATTGATTCTGGACAAATGTCTATGATGTGCCAAGAATTGAGGAATTATTTCAGCTAGGACCAAAGTGTTTTGAAAACCAGCGAAGGGAACCACCGTACCGGAATACCTGACTTACCCCAGTTTTCCAATCTCTCTTTTGATTCATTTTAAACAATTTATCCTTTGGTCCATCCGAAGTATTCAGCTTTCGCCATAACAGTACTAAATTACTTCACTTTCAGCTACTGAGGTGCTTCCTCCTACCCAGCTCCTCCTCGCTTTATTTCAACATCAATTTCACGTCATGCCAAAGTCCTTCTCTTGCTCCCCCTTCTCGTTGATCAGATCAGCATCACCTTCCCCATGAATGGTAAACACATGCACAGGTCCTTGGTTTGTAAAACTTATGCCTTCTCGTCAGTGTTCTTGGGGGTTCTAAAATAATCGGTCCCTCATAGCATCTTGGTTTAAAAACTAAATAGAATTTGCCAGATTGTCTGGCTGGTATTCAAAACATTTTCGTCTTAGCTGAAATAATTCCTCAATTCTTGGCACACCATGGACCTTTTATCCAGAATCAATCAATCAATTTCGATTGTGTACAAAGATTAGCCCGTCATTCTACCAGTCAATTATAAGGAGTTGTACAACGGCCTGAGCAATGTGTTGACAAAGCCTGGAAGACTGACAGTCCCAAAGAGGGTGAAACCACGAGTCAAAGTGGATTGCTGTCTGCCAGGGACTCCACCTAATATTTCTCTCTGAAATCAGAGCGGGCAGAGGGCCGAGCTGGTCCCCGTCCCGGGGCTCGTGCCGGCCCTCACCTTGTCCTTTGAGGGAAAAGGAGAAACAAAAATACCTGTAAATTCAGAACACAAAGGAGTACAAAGAAACCTCCTGCTCTCCAGGTCTGTGTGGGTGCCCAACCATTGCTCCTCTCTCAGCTCCTCCAAATAGCCCTCCCCTCCCTGAGCACAGATTACTCTCAGGTGCGCAGCAGAGGAGAGGAAGGAGGAGTACCAGGGAGAGACAGGGCCGCACAATAGTCCCTGAGGCAATTCATGTCCAGTTAGCCCCTTTCCATGACTCTCCCCTGGTCTCTCCTCTCCCTGGCAGATGTCCCCCACCAATGCTGCTTGCGGCTTGAATTTTATTTGAGTTTTTGTACTGATGTGTGGTCATATTTGTCTACTTGATTTTTTTCTCGCTGCTCAGAACCTAAACCATCTAGCAGAAGCCTTTATGAGATTAAACAAGTATTGACAGTCTTTGCATCCAAACATCTTCATCTACATGTGCTTCATGACGCATCATTGATGAGACTATTTTCAACATTTCTAATTGGTTGGTCTCTGAGGTGGCGTCTCTGGCAGAGAGCAACACACCCCTGACTCGTGGTTGGCCTTGCTTGGTATTATCAGTGTTACAGACTTTGTGTCACATTGTGAATTTAAGAGAAGATACACTGATCTGCTATATTGAAGTGCCCGTCCCGGGTGCTCGGGCCGGCCCTCGCTTTTTCCTTTGATTTCCTTAACACATTTTGGATGATTTCCTGACTTAGGGTGCTGATTTCTTGTCCATTTCTTGTCAATCGTGGCCAAGCCACATCCCCAACAGTACAAAAGTCCGCCCTCAGGTCCACACTTCCTCATTCCTACACATCATGAATCAATCTCACACTCATTTAATCACAGGGCCAACTGTCTACCACAATGTCATCGCACGTTTCTGTACTCTACTCAGGTATATCCAATCAAATCCTATCACTCCGCGTCATATCGTATCGTTACTTATCATATCACGTCATATTGATACTGAATCATATCGTTCTTATAAAATCATATCATACCTTCCATATGGTTTCATCGTATCACACAATGACCTATTGCTCTATGTAACGCTGAGTCATGTGATATATTGATTGATTCTGGACAAATGTCTATGATGTGCCAAGAATTGAGGAATTATTTCAGCTAGGACCAAAGTGTTTTGAAAACCAGCGAAGGGAACCACCGTACCGGAATACCTGACTTACCCCAGTTTTCCAATCTCTCTTTTGATTCATTTTAAACAATTTATCCTTTGGTCCATCCGAAGTATTCAGCTTTCGCCATAACAGTACTAAATTACTTCACTTTCAGCTACTGAGGTGCTTCCTCCTACCCAGCTCCTCCTCGCTTTATTTCAACATCAATTTCACGTCATGCCAAAGTCCTTCTCTTGCTCCCCCTTCTCGTTGATCAGATCAGCATCACCTTCCCCATGAATGGTAAACACATGCACAGGTCCTTGGTTTGTAAAACTTATGCCTTCTCGTCAGTGTTCTTGGGGGTTCTAAAATAATCGGTCCCTCATAGCATCTTGGTTTAAAAACTAAATAGAATTTGCCAGATTGTCTGGCTGGTATTCAAAACATTTTCGTCTTAGCTGAAATAATTCCTCAATTCTTGGCACACCATGGACCTTTTATCCAGAATCAATCAATCAATTTCGATTGTGTACAAAGATTAGCCCGTCATTCTACCAGTCAATTATAAGGAGTTGTACAACGGCCTGAGCAATGTGTTGACAAAGCCTGGAAGACTGACAGTCCCAAAGAGGGTGAAACCACGAGTCAAAGTGGATTGCTGTCTGCCAGGGACTCCACCTAATATTTCTCTCTGAAATCAGAGCGGGCAGAGGGCCGAGCTGGTCCCCGTCCCGGGGCTCGTGCCGGCCCTCACCTTGTCCTTTGAGGGAAAAGGAGAAACAAAAATACCTGTAAATTCAGAACACAAAGGAGTACAAAGAAACCTCCTGCTCTCCAGGTCTGTGTGGGTGCCCAACCATTGCTCCTCTCTCAGCTCCTCCAAATAGCCCTCCCCTCCCTGAGCACAGATTACTCTCAGGTGCGCAGCAGAGGAGAGGAAGGAGGAGTACCAGGGAGAGACAGGGCCGCACAATAGTCCCTGAGGCAATTCATGTCCAGTTAGCCCCTTTCCATGACTCTCCCCTGGTCTCTCCTCTCCCTGGCAGATGTCCCCCACCAATGCTGCTTGCGGCTTGAATTTTATTTGAGTTTTTGTACTGATGTGTGGTCATATTTGTCTACTTGATTTTTTTCTCGCTGCTCAGAACCTAAACCATCTAGCAGAAGCCTTTATGAGATTAAACAAGTATTGACAGTCTTTGCATCCAAACATCTTCATCTACATGTGCTTCATGACGCATCATTGATGAGACTATTTTCAACATTTCTAATTGGTTGGTCTCTGAGGTGGCGTCTCTGGCAGAGAGCAACACACCCCTGACTCGTGGTTGGCCTTGCTTGGTATTATCAGTGTTACAGACTTTGTGTCACATTGTGAATTTAAGAGAAGATACACTGATCTGCTATATTGAAGTGCCCGTCCCGGGTGCTCGGGCCGGCCCTCGCTTTTTCCTTTGATTTCCTTAACACATTTTGGATGATTTCCTGACTTAGGGTGCTGATTTCTTGTCCATTTCTTGTCAATCGTGGCCAAGCCACATCCCCAACAGTACAAAAGTCCGCCCTCAGGTCCACACTTCCTCATTCCTACACATCATGAATCAATCTCACACTCATTTAATCACAGGGCCAACTGTCTACCACAATGTCATCGCACGTTTCTGTACTCTACTCAGGTATATCCAATCAAATCCTATCACTCCGCGTCATATCGTATCGTTACTTATCATATCACGTCATATTGATACTGAATCATATCGTTCTTATAAAATCATATCATACCTTCCATATGGTTTCATCGTATCACACAATGACCTATTGCTCTATGTAACGCTGAGTCATGTGATATATTGATTGATTCTGGACAAATGTCTATGATGTGCCAAGAATTGAGGAATTATTTCAGCTAGGACCAAAGTGTTTTGAAAACCAGCGAAGGGAACCACCGTACCGGAATACCTGACTTACCCCAGTTTTCCAATCTCTCTTTTGATTCATTTTAAACAATTTATCCTTTGGTCCATCCGAAGTATTCAGCTTTCGCCATAACAGTACTAAATTACTTCACTTTCAGCTACTGAGGTGCTTCCTCCTACCCAGCTCCTCCTCGCTTTATTTCAACATCAATTTCACGTCATGCCAAAGTCCTTCTCTTGCTCCCCCTTCTCGTTGATCAGATCAGCATCACCTTCCCCATGAATGGTAAACACATGCACAGGTCCTTGGTTTGTAAAACTTATGCCTTCTCGTCAGTGTTCTTGGGGGTTCTAAAATAATCGGTCCCTCATAGCATCTTGGTTTAAAAACTAAATAGAATTTGCCAGATTGTCTGGCTGGTATTCAAAACATTTTCGTCTTAGCTGAAATAATTCCTCAATTCTTGGCACACCATGGACCTTTTATCCAGAATCAATCAATCAATTTCGATTGTGTACAAAGATTAGCCCGTCATTCTACCAGTCAATTATAAGGAGTTGTACAACGGCCTGAGCAATGTGTTGACAAAGCCTGGAAGACTGACAGTCCCAAAGAGGGTGAAACCACGAGTCAAAGTGGATTGCTGTCTGCCAGGGACTCCACCTAATATTTCTCTCTGAAATCAGAGCGGGCAGAGGGCCGAGCTGGTCCCCGTCCCGGGGCTCGTGCCGGCCCTCACCTTGTCCTTTGAGGGAAAAGGAGAAACAAAAATACCTGTAAATTCAGAACACAAAGGAGTACAAAGAAACCTCCTGCTCTCCAGGTCTGTGTGGGTGCCCAACCATTGCTCCTCTCTCAGCTCCTCCAAATAGCCCTCCCCTCCCTGAGCACAGATTACTCTCAGGTGCGCAGCAGAGGAGAGGAAGGAGGAGTACCAGGGAGAGACAGGGCCGCACAATAGTCCCTGAGGCAATTCATGTCCAGTTAGCCCCTTTCCATGACTCTCCCCTGGTCTCTCCTCTCCCTGGCAGATGTCCCCCACCAATGCTGCTTGCGGCTTGAATTTTATTTGAGTTTTTGTACTGATGTGTGGTCATATTTGTCTACTTGATTTTTTTCTCGCTGCTCAGAACCTAAACCATCTAGCAGAAGCCTTTATGAGATTAAACAAGTATTGACAGTCTTTGCATCCAAACATCTTCATCTACATGTGCTTCATGACGCATCATTGATGAGACTATTTTCAACATTTCTAATTGGTTGGTCTCTGAGGTGGCGTCTCTGGCAGAGAGCAACACACCCCTGACTCGTGGTTGGCCTTGCTTGGTATTATCAGTGTTACAGACTTTGTGTCACATTGTGAATTTAAGAGAAGATACACTGATCTGCTATATTGAAGTGCCCGTCCCGGGTGCTCGGGCCGGCCCTCGCTTTTTCCTTTGATTTCCTTAACACATTTTGGATGATTTCCTGACTTAGGGTGCTGATTTCTTGTCCATTTCTTGTCAATCGTGGCCAAGCCACATCCCCAACAGTACAAAAGTCCGCCCTCAGGTCCACACTTCCTCATTCCTACACATCATGAATCAATCTCACACTCATTTAATCACAGGGCCAACTGTCTACCACAATGTCATCGCACGTTTCTGTACTCTACTCAGGTATATCCAATCAAATCCTATCACTCCGCGTCATATCGTATCGTTACTTATCATATCACGTCATATTGATACTGAATCATATCGTTCTTATAAAATCATATCATACCTTCCATATGGTTTCATCGTATCACACAATGACCTATTGCTCTATGTAACGCTGAGTCATGTGATATATTGATTGATTCTGGACAAATGTCTATGATGTGCCAAGAATTGAGGAATTATTTCAGCTAGGACCAAAGTGTTTTGAAAACCAGCGAAGGGAACCACCGTACCGGAATACCTGACTTACCCCAGTTTTCCAATCTCTCTTTTGATTCATTTTAAACAATTTATCCTTTGGTCCATCCGAAGTATTCAGCTTTCGCCATAACAGTACTAAATTACTTCACTTTCAGCTACTGAGGTGCTTCCTCCTACCCAGCTCCTCCTCGCTTTATTTCAACATCAATTTCACGTCATGCCAAAGTCCTTCTCTTGCTCCCCCTTCTCGTTGATCAGATCAGCATCACCTTCCCCATGAATGGTAAACACATGCACAGGTCCTTGGTTTGTAAAACTTATGCCTTCTCGTCAGTGTTCTTGGGGGTTCTAAAATAATCGGTCCCTCATAGCATCTTGGTTTAAAAACTAAATAGAATTTGCCAGATTGTCTGGCTGGTATTCAAAACATTTTCGTCTTAGCTGAAATAATTCCTCAATTCTTGGCACACCATGGACCTTTTATCCAGAATCAATCAATCAATTTCGATTGTGTACAAAGATTAGCCCGTCATTCTACCAGTCAATTATAAGGAGTTGTACAACGGCCTGAGCAATGTGTTGACAAAGCCTGGAAGACTGACAGTCCCAAAGAGGGTGAAACCACGAGTCAAAGTGGATTGCTGTCTGCCAGGGACTCCACCTAATATTTCTCTCTGAAATCAGAGCGGGCAGAGGGCCGAGCTGGTCCCCGTCCCGGGGCTCGTGCCGGCCCTCACCTTGTCCTTTGAGGGAAAAGGAGAAACAAAAATACCTGTAAATTCAGAACACAAAGGAGTACAAAGAAACCTCCTGCTCTCCAGGTCTGTGTGGGTGCCCAACCATTGCTCCTCTCTCAGCTCCTCCAAATAGCCCTCCCCTCCCTGAGCACAGATTACTCTCAGGTGCGCAGCAGAGGAGAGGAAGGAGGAGTACCAGGGAGAGACAGGGCCGCACAATAGTCCCTGAGGCAATTCATGTCCAGTTAGCCCCTTTCCATGACTCTCCCCTGGTCTCTCCTCTCCCTGGCAGATGTCCCCCACCAATGCTGCTTGCGGCTTGAATTTTATTTGAGTTTTTGTACTGATGTGTGGTCATATTTGTCTACTTGATTTTTTTCTCGCTGCTCAGAACCTAAACCATCTAGCAGAAGCCTTTATGAGATTAAACAAGTATTGACAGTCTTTGCATCCAAACATCTTCATCTACATGTGCTTCATGACGCATCATTGATGAGACTATTTTCAACATTTCTAATTGGTTGGTCTCTGAGGTGGCGTCTCTGGCAGAGAGCAACACACCCCTGACTCGTGGTTGGCCTTGCTTGGTATTATCAGTGTTACAGACTTTGTGTCACATTGTGAATTTAAGAGAAGATACACTGATCTGCTATATTGAAGTGCCCGTCCCGGGTGCTCGGGCCGGCCCTCTGCGAGGGCCGAGCTGGCCCCAGCCCCCGTCCCGGGTGCTCGGGCCGGCCCTCGCTTTTTCCTTTGATTTCCTTAACACATTTTGGATGATTTCCTGACTTAGGGTGCTGATTTCTTGTCCATTTCTTGTCAATCGTGGCCAAGCCACATCCCCAACAGTACAAAAGTCCGCCCTCAGGTCCACACTTCCTCATTCCTACACATCATGAATCAATCTCACACTCATTTAATCACAGGGCCAACTGTCTACCACAATGTCATCGCACGTTTCTGTACTCTACTCAGGTATATCCAATCAAATCCTATCACTCCGCGTCATATCGTATCGTTACTTATCATATCACGTCATATTGATACTGAATCATATCGTTCTTATAAAATCATATCATACCTTCCATATGGTTTCATCGTATCACACAATGACCTATTGCTCTATGTAACGCTGAGTCATGTGATATATTGATTGATTCTGGACAAATGTCTATGATGTGCCAAGAATTGAGGAATTATTTCAGCTAGGACCAAAGTGTTTTGAAAACCAGCGAAGGGAACCACCGTACCGGAATACCTGACTTACCCCAGTTTTCCAATCTCTCTTTTGATTCATTTTAAACAATTTATCCTTTGGTCCATCCGAAGTATTCAGCTTTCGCCATAACAGTACTAAATTACTTCACTTTCAGCTACTGAGGTGCTTCCTCCTACCCAGCTCCTCCTCGCTTTATTTCAACATCAATTTCACGTCATGCCAAAGTCCTTCTCTTGCTCCCCCTTCTCGTTGATCAGATCAGCATCACCTTCCCCATGAATGGTAAACACATGCACAGGTCCTTGGTTTGTAAAACTTATGCCTTCTCGTCAGTGTTCTTGGGGGTTCTAAAATAATCGGTCCCTCATAGCATCTTGGTTTAAAAACTAAATAGAATTTGCCAGATTGTCTGGCTGGTATTCAAAACATTTTCGTCTTAGCTGAAATAATTCCTCAATTCTTGGCACACCATGGACCTTTTATCCAGAATCAATCAATCAATTTCGATTGTGTACAAAGATTAGCCCGTCATTCTACCAGTCAATTATAAGGAGTTGTACAACGGCCTGAGCAATGTGTTGACAAAGCCTGGAAGACTGACAGTCCCAAAGAGGGTGAAACCACGAGTCAAAGTGGATTGCTGTCTGCCAGGGACTCCACCTAATATTTCTCTCTGAAATCAGAGCGGGCAGAGGGCCGAGCTGGTCCCCGTCCCGGGGCTCGTGCCGGCCCTCACCTTGTCCTTTGAGGGAAAAGGAGAAACAAAAATACCTGTAAATTCAGAACACAAAGGAGTACAAAGAAACCTCCTGCTCTCCAGGTCTGTGTGGGTGCCCAACCATTGCTCCTCTCTCAGCTCCTCCAAATAGCCCTCCCCTCCCTGAGCACAGATTACTCTCAGGTGCGCAGCAGAGGAGAGGAAGGAGGAGTACCAGGGAGAGACAGGGCCGCACAATAGTCCCTGAGGCAATTCATGTCCAGTTAGCCCCTTTCCATGACTCTCCCCTGGTCTCTCCTCTCCCTGGCAGATGTCCCCCACCAATGCTGCTTGCGGCTTGAATTTTATTTGAGTTTTTGTACTGATGTGTGGTCATATTTGTCTACTTGATTTTTTTCTCGCTGCTCAGAACCTAAACCATCTAGCAGAAGCCTTTATGAGATTAAACAAGTATTGACAGTCTTTGCATCCAAACATCTTCATCTACATGTGCTTCATGACGCATCATTGATGAGACTATTTTCAACATTTCTAATTGGTTGGTCTCTGAGGTGGCGTCTCTGGCAGAGAGCAACACACCCCTGACTCGTGGTTGGCCTTGCTTGGTATTATCAGTGTTACAGACTTTGTGTCACATTGTGAATTTAAGAGAAGATACACTGATCTGCTATATTGAAGTGCCCGTCCCGGGTGCTCGGGCCGGCCCTCGCTTTTTCCTTTGATTTCCTTAACACATTTTGGATGATTTCCTGACTTAGGGTGCTGATTTCTTGTCCATTTCTTGTCAATCGTGGCCAAGCCACATCCCCAACAGTACAAAAGTCCGCCCTCAGGTCCACACTTCCTCATTCCTACACATCATGAATCAATCTCACACTCATTTAATCACAGGGCCAACTGTCTACCACAATGTCATCGCACGTTTCTGTACTCTACTCAGGTATATCCAATCAAATCCTATCACTCCGCGTCATATCGTATCGTTACTTATCATATCACGTCATATTGATACTGAATCATATCGTTCTTATAAAATCATATCATACCTTCCATATGGTTTCATCGTATCACACAATGACCTATTGCTCTATGTAACGCTGAGTCATGTGATATATTGATTGATTCTGGACAAATGTCTATGATGTGCCAAGAATTGAGGAATTATTTCAGCTAGGACCAAAGTGTTTTGAAAACCAGCGAAGGGAACCACCGTACCGGAATACCTGACTTACCCCAGTTTTCCAATCTCTCTTTTGATTCATTTTAAACAATTTATCCTTTGGTCCATCCGAAGTATTCAGCTTTCGCCATAACAGTACTAAATTACTTCACTTTCAGCTACTGAGGTGCTTCCTCCTACCCAGCTCCTCCTCGCTTTATTTCAACATCAATTTCACGTCATGCCAAAGTCCTTCTCTTGCTCCCCCTTCTCGTTGATCAGATCAGCATCACCTTCCCCATGAATGGTAAACACATGCACAGGTCCTTGGTTTGTAAAACTTATGCCTTCTCGTCAGTGTTCTTGGGGGTTCTAAAATAATCGGTCCCTCATAGCATCTTGGTTTAAAAACTAAATAGAATTTGCCAGATTGTCTGGCTGGTATTCAAAACATTTTCGTCTTAGCTGAAATAATTCCTCAATTCTTGGCACACCATGGACCTTTTATCCAGAATCAATCAATCAATTTCGATTGTGTACAAAGATTAGCCCGTCATTCTACCAGTCAATTATAAGGAGTTGTACAACGGCCTGAGCAATGTGTTGACAAAGCCTGGAAGACTGACAGTCCCAAAGAGGGTGAAACCACGAGTCAAAGTGGATTGCTGTCTGCCAGGGACTCCACCTAATATTTCTCTCTGAAATCAGAGCGGGCAGAGGGCCGAGCTGGTCCCCGTCCCGGGGCTCGTGCCGGCCCTCACCTTGTCCTTTGAGGGAAAAGGAGAAACAAAAATACCTGTAAATTCAGAACACAAAGGAGTACAAAGAAACCTCCTGCTCTCCAGGTCTGTGTGGGTGCCCAACCATTGCTCCTCTCTCAGCTCCTCCAAATAGCCCTCCCCTCCCTGAGCACAGATTACTCTCAGGTGCGCAGCAGAGGAGAGGAAGGAGGAGTACCAGGGAGAGACAGGGCCGCACAATAGTCCCTGAGGCAATTCATGTCCAGTTAGCCCCTTTCCATGACTCTCCCCTGGTCTCTCCTCTCCCTGGCAGATGTCCCCCACCAATGCTGCTTGCGGCTTGAATTTTATTTGAGTTTTTGTACTGATGTGTGGTCATATTTGTCTACTTGATTTTTTTCTCGCTGCTCAGAACCTAAACCATCTAGCAGAAGCCTTTATGAGATTAAACAAGTATTGACAGTCTTTGCATCCAAACATCTTCATCTACATGTGCTTCATGACGCATCATTGATGAGACTATTTTCAACATTTCTAATTGGTTGGTCTCTGAGGTGGCGTCTCTGGCAGAGAGCAACACACCCCTGACTCGTGGTTGGCCTTGCTTGGTATTATCAGTGTTACAGACTTTGTGTCACATTGTGAATTTAAGAGAAGATACACTGATCTGCTATATTGAAGTGCCCGTCCCGGGTGCTCGGGCCGGCCCTCGCTTTTTCCTTTGATTTCCTTAACACATTTTGGATGATTTCCTGACTTAGGGTGCTGATTTCTTGTCCATTTCTTGTCAATCGTGGCCAAGCCACATCCCCAACAGTACAAAAGTCCGCCCTCAGGTCCACACTTCCTCATTCCTACACATCATGAATCAATCTCACACTCATTTAATCACAGGGCCAACTGTCTACCACAATGTCATCGCACGTTTCTGTACTCTACTCAGGTATATCCAATCAAATCCTATCACTCCGCGTCATATCGTATCGTTACTTATCATATCACGTCATATTGATACTGAATCATATCGTTCTTATAAAATCATATCATACCTTCCATATGGTTTCATCGTATCACACAATGACCTATTGCTCTATGTAACGCTGAGTCATGTGATATATTGATTGATTCTGGACAAATGTCTATGATGTGCCAAGAATTGAGGAATTATTTCAGCTAGGACCAAAGTGTTTTGAAAACCAGCGAAGGGAACCACCGTACCGGAATACCTGACTTACCCCAGTTTTCCAATCTCTCTTTTGATTCATTTTAAACAATTTATCCTTTGGTCCATCCGAAGTATTCAGCTTTCGCCATAACAGTACTAAATTACTTCACTTTCAGCTACTGAGGTGCTTCCTCCTACCCAGCTCCTCCTCGCTTTATTTCAACATCAATTTCACGTCATGCCAAAGTCCTTCTCTTGCTCCCCCTTCTCGTTGATCAGATCAGCATCACCTTCCCCATGAATGGTAAACACATGCACAGGTCCTTGGTTTGTAAAACTTATGCCTTCTCGTCAGTGTTCTTGGGGGTTCTAAAATAATCGGTCCCTCATAGCATCTTGGTTTAAAAACTAAATAGAATTTGCCAGATTGTCTGGCTGGTATTCAAAACATTTTCGTCTTAGCTGAAATAATTCCTCAATTCTTGGCACACCATGGACCTTTTATCCAGAATCAATCAATCAATTTCGATTGTGTACAAAGATTAGCCCGTCATTCTACCAGTCAATTATAAGGAGTTGTACAACGGCCTGAGCAATGTGTTGACAAAGCCTGGAAGACTGACAGTCCCAAAGAGGGTGAAACCACGAGTCAAAGTGGATTGCTGTCTGCCAGGGACTCCACCTAATATTTCTCTCTGAAATCAGAGCGGGCAGAGGGCCGAGCTGGTCCCCGTCCCGGGGCTCGTGCCGGCCCTCACCTTGTCCTTTGAGGGAAAAGGAGAAACAAAAATACCTGTAAATTCAGAACACAAAGGAGTACAAAGAAACCTCCTGCTCTCCAGGTCTGTGTGGGTGCCCAACCATTGCTCCTCTCTCAGCTCCTCCAAATAGCCCTCCCCTCCCTGAGCACAGATTACTCTCAGGTGCGCAGCAGAGGAGAGGAAGGAGGAGTACCAGGGAGAGACAGGGCCGCACAATAGTCCCTGAGGCAATTCATGTCCAGTTAGCCCCTTTCCATGACTCTCCCCTGGTCTCTCCTCTCCCTGGCAGATGTCCCCCACCAATGCTGCTTGCGGCTTGAATTTTATTTGAGTTTTTGTACTGATGTGTGGTCATATTTGTCTACTTGATTTTTTTCTCGCTGCTCAGAACCTAAACCATCTAGCAGAAGCCTTTATGAGATTAAACAAGTATTGACAGTCTTTGCATCCAAACATCTTCATCTACATGTGCTTCATGACGCATCATTGATGAGACTATTTTCAACATTTCTAATTGGTTGGTCTCTGAGGTGGCGTCTCTGGCAGAGAGCAACACACCCCTGACTCGTGGTTGGCCTTGCTTGGTATTATCAGTGTTACAGACTTTGTGTCACATTGTGAATTTAAGAGAAGATACACTGATCTGCTATATTGAAGTGCCCGTCCCGGGTGCTCGGGCCGGCCCTCGCTTTTTCCTTTGATTTCCTTAACACATTTTGGATGATTTCCTGACTTAGGGTGCTGATTTCTTGTCCATTTCTTGTCAATCGTGGCCAAGCCACATCCCCAACAGTACAAAAGTCCGCCCTCAGGTCCACACTTCCTCATTCCTACACATCATGAATCAATCTCACACTCATTTAATCACAGGGCCAACTGTCTACCACAATGTCATCGCACGTTTCTGTACTCTACTCAGGTATATCCAATCAAATCCTATCACTCCGCGTCATATCGTATCGTTACTTATCATATCACGTCATATTGATACTGAATCATATCGTTCTTATAAAATCATATCATACCTTCCATATGGTTTCATCGTATCACACAATGACCTATTGCTCTATGTAACGCTGAGTCATGTGATATATTGATTGATTCTGGACAAATGTCTATGATGTGCCAAGAATTGAGGAATTATTTCAGCTAGGACCAAAGTGTTTTGAAAACCAGCGAAGGGAACCACCGTACCGGAATACCTGACTTACCCCAGTTTTCCAATCTCTCTTTTGATTCATTTTAAACAATTTATCCTTTGGTCCATCCGAAGTATTCAGCTTTCGCCATAACAGTACTAAATTACTTCACTTTCAGCTACTGAGGTGCTTCCTCCTACCCAGCTCCTCCTCGCTTTATTTCAACATCAATTTCACGTCATGCCAAAGTCCTTCTCTTGCTCCCCCTTCTCGTTGATCAGATCAGCATCACCTTCCCCATGAATGGTAAACACATGCACAGGTCCTTGGTTTGTAAAACTTATGCCTTCTCGTCAGTGTTCTTGGGGGTTCTAAAATAATCGGTCCCTCATAGCATCTTGGTTTAAAAACTAAATAGAATTTGCCAGATTGTCTGGCTGGTATTCAAAACATTTTCGTCTTAGCTGAAATAATTCCTCAATTCTTGGCACACCATGGACCTTTTATCCAGAATCAATCAATCAATTTCGATTGTGTACAAAGATTAGCCCGTCATTCTACCAGTCAATTATAAGGAGTTGTACAACGGCCTGAGCAATGTGTTGACAAAGCCTGGAAGACTGACAGTCCCAAAGAGGGTGAAACCACGAGTCAAAGTGGATTGCTGTCTGCCAGGGACTCCACCTAATATTTCTCTCTGAAATCAGAGCGGGCAGAGGGCCGAGCTGGTCCCCGTCCCGGGGCTCGTGCCGGCCCTCACCTTGTCCTTTGAGGGAAAAGGAGAAACAAAAATACCTGTAAATTCAGAACACAAAGGAGTACAAAGAAACCTCCTGCTCTCCAGGTCTGTGTGGGTGCCCAACCATTGCTCCTCTCTCAGCTCCTCCAAATAGCCCTCCCCTCCCTGAGCACAGATTACTCTCAGGTGCGCAGCAGAGGAGAGGAAGGAGGAGTACCAGGGAGAGACAGGGCCGCACAATAGTCCCTGAGGCAATTCATGTCCAGTTAGCCCCTTTCCATGACTCTCCCCTGGTCTCTCCTCTCCCTGGCAGATGTCCCCCACCAATGCTGCTTGCGGCTTGAATTTTATTTGAGTTTTTGTACTGATGTGTGGTCATATTTGTCTACTTGATTTTTTTCTCGCTGCTCAGAACCTAAACCATCTAGCAGAAGCCTTTATGAGATTAAACAAGTATTGACAGTCTTTGCATCCAAACATCTTCATCTACATGTGCTTCATGACGCATCATTGATGAGACTATTTTCAACATTTCTAATTGGTTGGTCTCTGAGGTGGCGTCTCTGGCAGAGAGCAACACACCCCTGACTCGTGGTTGGCCTTGCTTGGTATTATCAGTGTTACAGACTTTGTGTCACATTGTGAATTTAAGAGAAGATACACTGATCTGCTATATTGAAGTGCCCGTCCCGGGTGCTCGGGCCGGCCCTCGCTTTTTCCTTTGATTTCCTTAACACATTTTGGATGATTTCCTGACTTAGGGTGCTGATTTCTTGTCCATTTCTTGTCAATCGTGGCCAAGCCACATCCCCAACAGTACAAAAGTCCGCCCTCAGGTCCACACTTCCTCATTCCTACACATCATGAATCAATCTCACACTCATTTAATCACAGGGCCAACTGTCTACCACAATGTCATCGCACGTTTCTGTACTCTACTCAGGTATATCCAATCAAATCCTATCACTCCGCGTCATATCGTATCGTTACTTATCATATCACGTCATATTGATACTGAATCATATCGTTCTTATAAAATCATATCATACCTTCCATATGGTTTCATCGTATCACACAATGACCTATTGCTCTATGTAACGCTGAGTCATGTGATATATTGATTGATTCTGGACAAATGTCTATGATGTGCCAAGAATTGAGGAATTATTTCAGCTAGGACCAAAGTGTTTTGAAAACCAGCGAAGGGAACCACCGTACCGGAATACCTGACTTACCCCAGTTTTCCAATCTCTCTTTTGATTCATTTTAAACAATTTATCCTTTGGTCCATCCGAAGTATTCAGCTTTCGCCATAACAGTACTAAATTACTTCACTTTCAGCTACTGAGGTGCTTCCTCCTACCCAGCTCCTCCTCGCTTTATTTCAACATCAATTTCACGTCATGCCAAAGTCCTTCTCTTGCTCCCCCTTCTCGTTGATCAGATCAGCATCACCTTCCCCATGAATGGTAAACACATGCACAGGTCCTTGGTTTGTAAAACTTATGCCTTCTCGTCAGTGTTCTTGGGGGTTCTAAAATAATCGGTCCCTCATAGCATCTTGGTTTAAAAACTAAATAGAATTTGCCAGATTGTCTGGCTGGTATTCAAAACATTTTCGTCTTAGCTGAAATAATTCCTCAATTCTTGGCACACCATGGACCTTTTATCCAGAATCAATCAATCAATTTCGATTGTGTACAAAGATTAGCCCGTCATTCTACCAGTCAATTATAAGGAGTTGTACAACGGCCTGAGCAATGTGTTGACAAAGCCTGGAAGACTGACAGTCCCAAAGAGGGTGAAACCACGAGTCAAAGTGGATTGCTGTCTGCCAGGGACTCCACCTAATATTTCTCTCTGAAATCAGAGCGGGCAGAGGGCCGAGCTGGTCCCCGTCCCGGGGCTCGTGCCGGCCCTCACCTTGTCCTTTGAGGGAAAAGGAGAAACAAAAATACCTGTAAATTCAGAACACAAAGGAGTACAAAGAAACCTCCTGCTCTCCAGGTCTGTGTGGGTGCCCAACCATTGCTCCTCTCTCAGCTCCTCCAAATAGCCCTCCCCTCCCTGAGCACAGATTACTCTCAGGTGCGCAGCAGAGGAGAGGAAGGAGGAGTACCAGGGAGAGACAGGGCCGCACAATAGTCCCTGAGGCAATTCATGTCCAGTTAGCCCCTTTCCATGACTCTCCCCTGGTCTCTCCTCTCCCTGGCAGATGTCCCCCACCAATGCTGCTTGCGGCTTGAATTTTATTTGAGTTTTTGTACTGATGTGTGGTCATATTTGTCTACTTGATTTTTTTCTCGCTGCTCAGAACCTAAACCATCTAGCAGAAGCCTTTATGAGATTAAACAAGTATTGACAGTCTTTGCATCCAAACATCTTCATCTACATGTGCTTCATGACGCATCATTGATGAGACTATTTTCAACATTTCTAATTGGTTGGTCTCTGAGGTGGCGTCTCTGGCAGAGAGCAACACACCCCTGACTCGTGGTTGGCCTTGCTTGGTATTATCAGTGTTACAGACTTTGTGTCACATTGTGAATTTAAGAGAAGATACACTGATCTGCTATATTGAAGTGCCCGTCCCGGGTGCTCGGGCCGGCCCTCGCTTTTTCCTTTGATTTCCTTAACACATTTTGGATGATTTCCTGACTTAGGGTGCTGATTTCTTGTCCATTTCTTGTCAATCGTGGCCAAGCCACATCCCCAACAGTACAAAAGTCCGCCCTCAGGTCCACACTTCCTCATTCCTACACATCATGAATCAATCTCACACTCATTTAATCACAGGGCCAACTGTCTACCACAATGTCATCGCACGTTTCTGTACTCTACTCAGGTATATCCAATCAAATCCTATCACTCCGCGTCATATCGTATCGTTACTTATCATATCACGTCATATTGATACTGAATCATATCGTTCTTATAAAATCATATCATACCTTCCATATGGTTTCATCGTATCACACAATGACCTATTGCTCTATGTAACGCTGAGTCATGTGATATATTGATTGATTCTGGACAAATGTCTATGATGTGCCAAGAATTGAGGAATTATTTCAGCTAGGACCAAAGTGTTTTGAAAACCAGCGAAGGGAACCACCGTACCGGAATACCTGACTTACCCCAGTTTTCCAATCTCTCTTTTGATTCATTTTAAACAATTTATCCTTTGGTCCATCCGAAGTATTCAGCTTTCGCCATAACAGTACTAAATTACTTCACTTTCAGCTACTGAGGTGCTTCCTCCTACCCAGCTCCTCCTCGCTTTATTTCAACATCAATTTCACGTCATGCCAAAGTCCTTCTCTTGCTCCCCCTTCTCGTTGATCAGATCAGCATCACCTTCCCCATGAATGGTAAACACATGCACAGGTCCTTGGTTTGTAAAACTTATGCCTTCTCGTCAGTGTTCTTGGGGGTTCTAAAATAATCGGTCCCTCATAGCATCTTGGTTTAAAAACTAAATAGAATTTGCCAGATTGTCTGGCTGGTATTCAAAACATTTTCGTCTTAGCTGAAATAATTCCTCAATTCTTGGCACACCATGGACCTTTTATCCAGAATCAATCAATCAATTTCGATTGTGTACAAAGATTAGCCCGTCATTCTACCAGTCAATTATAAGGAGTTGTACAACGGCCTGAGCAATGTGTTGACAAAGCCTGGAAGACTGACAGTCCCAAAGAGGGTGAAACCACGAGTCAAAGTGGATTGCTGTCTGCCAGGGACTCCACCTAATATTTC
>JBAMNC010000175.1:250000-267891 GCA_037902135.1 Cetoscarus ocellatus | reverse complement strand
CTTCACTTTCAGCTACTGAGGTGCTTCCTCCTACCCAGCTCCTCCTCGCTTTATTTCAACATCAATTTCACGTCATGCCAAAGTCCTTCTCTTGCTCCCCCTTCTCGTTGATCAGATCAGCATCACCTTCCCCATGAATGGTAAACACATGCACAGGTCCTTGGTTTGTAAAACTTATGCCTTCTCGTCAGTGTTCTTGGGGGTTCTAAAATAATCGGTCCCTCATAGCATCTTGGTTTAAAAAACTAAATAGAATTTGCCAGATTGTCTGGCTGGTATTCAAAACATTTTCGTCTTAGCTGAAATAATTCCTCAATTCTTGGCACACCATGGACCTTTTATCCAGAATCAATCAATCAATTTCGATTGTGTACAAAGATTAGCCCGTCATTCTACCAGTCAATTATAAGGAGTTGTACAACGGCCTGAGCAATGTGTTGACAAAGCCTGGAAGACTGACAGTCCCAAAGAGGGTGAAACCACGAGTCAAAGTGGATTGCTGTCTGCCAGGGACTCCACCTAATATTTCTCTCTGAAATCAGAGCGGGCAGAGGGCCGAGCTGGTCCCCGTCCCGGGGCTCGTGCCGGCCCTCACCTTGTCCTTTGAGGGAAAAGGAGAAACAAAAATACCTGTAAATTCAGAACACAAAGGAGTACAAAGAAACCTCCTGCTCTCCAGGTCTGTGTGGGTGCCCAACCATTGCTCCTCTCTCAGCTCCTCCAAATAGCCCTCCCCTCCCTGAGCACAGATTACTCTCAGGTGCGCAGCAGAGGAGAGGAAGGAGGAGTACCAGGGAGAGACAGGGCCGCACAATAGTCCCTGAGGCAATTCATGTCCAGTTAGCCCCTTTCCATGACTCTCCCCTGGTCTCTCCTCTCCCTGGCAGATGTCCCCCACCAATGCTGCTTGCGGCTTGAATTTTATTTGAGTTTTTGTACTGATGTGTGGTCATATTTGTCTACTTGATTTTTTTCTCGCTGCTCAGAACCTAAACCATCTAGCAGAAGCCTTTATGAGATTAAACAAGTATTGACAGTCTTTGCATCCAAACATCTTCATCTACATGTGCTTCATGACGCATCATTGATGAGACTATTTTCAACATTTCTAATTGGTTGGTCTCTGAGGTGGCGTCTCTGGCAGAGAGCAACACACCCCTGACTCGTGGTTGGCCTTGCTTGGTATTATCAGTGTTACAGACTTTGTGTCACATTGTGAATTTAAGAGAAGATACACTGATCTGCTATATTGAAGTGCCCGTCCCGGGTGCTCGGGCCGGCCCTCGCTTTTTCCTTTGATTTCCTTAACACATTTTGGATGATTTCCTGACTTAGGGTGCTGATTTCTTGTCCATTTCTTGTCAATCGTGGCCAAGCCACATCCCCAACAGTACAAAAGTCCGCCCTCAGGTCCACACTTCCTCATTCCTACACATCATGAATCAATCTCACACTCATTTAATCACAGGGCCAACTGTCTACCACAATGTCATCGCACGTTTCTGTACTCTACTCAGGTATATCCAATCAAATCCTATCACTCCGCGTCATATCGTATCGTTACTTATCATATCACGTCATATTGATACTGAATCATATCGTTCTTATAAAATCATATCATACCTTCCATATGGTTTCATCGTATCACACAATGACCTATTGCTCTATGTAACGCTGAGTCATGTGATATATTGATTGATTCTGGACAAATGTCTATGATGTGCCAAGAATTGAGGAATTATTTCAGCTAGGACCAAAGTGTTTTGAAAACCAGCGAAGGGAACCACCGTACCGGAATACCTGACTTACCCCAGTTTTCCAATCTCTCTTTTGATTCATTTTAAACAATTTATCCCTTGGTCCATCCGAAGTATTCAGCTTTCGCCATAACAGTACTAAATTACTTCACTTTCAGCTACTGAGGTGCTTCCTCCTACCCAGCTCCTCCTCGCTTTATTTCAACATCAATTTCACGTCATGCCAAAGTCCTTCTCTTGCTCCCCCTTCTCGTTGATCAGATCAGCATCACCTTCCCCATGAATGGTAAACACATGCACAGGTCCTTGGTTTGTAAAACTTATGCCTTCTCGTCAGTGTTCTTGGGGGTTCTAAAATAATCGGTCCCTCATAGCATCTTGGTTTAAAAACTAAATAGAATTTGCCAGATTGTCTGGCTGGTATTCAAAACATTTTCGTCTTAGCTGAAATAATTCCTCAATTCTTGGCACACCATGGACCTTTTATCCAGAATCAATCAATCAATTTCGATTGTGTACAAAGATTAGCCCGTCATTCTACCAGTCAATTATAAGGAGTTGTACAACGGCCTGAGCAATGTGTTGACAAAGCCTGGAAGACTGACAGTCCCAAAGAGGGTGAAACCACGAGTCAAAGTGGATTGCTGTCTGCCAGGGACTCCACCTAATATTTCTCTCTGAAATCAGAGCGGGCAGAGGGCCGAGCTGGTCCCCGTCCCGGGGCTCGTGCCGGCCCTCACCTTGTCCTTTGAGGGAAAAGGAGAAACAAAAATACCTGTAAATTCAGAACACAAAGGAGTACAAAGAAACCTCCTGCTCTCCAGGTCTGTGTGGGTGCCCAACCATTGCTCCTCTCTCAGCTCCTCCAAATAGCCCTCCCCTCCCTGAGCACAGATTACTCTCAGGTGCGCAGCAGAGGAGAGGAAGGAGGAGTACCAGGGAGAGACAGGGCCGCACAATAGTCCCTGAGGCAATTCATGTCCAGTTAGCCCCTTTCCATGACTCTCCCCTGGTCTCTCCTCTCCCTGGCAGATGTCCCCCACCAATGCTGCTTGCGGCTTGAATTTTATTTGAGTTTTTGTACTGATGTGTGGTCATATTTGTCTACTTGATTTTTTTCTCGCTGCTCAGAACCTAAACCATCTAGCAGAAGCCTTTATGAGATTAAACAAGTATTGACAGTCTTTGCATCCAAACATCTTCATCTACATGTGCTTCATGACGCATCATTGATGAGACTATTTTCAACATTTCTAATTGGTTGGTCTCTGAGGTGGCGTCTCTGGCAGAGAGCAACACACCCCTGACTCGTGGTTGGCCTTGCTTGGTATTATCAGTGTTACAGACTTTGTGTCACATTGTGAATTTAAGAGAAGATACACTGATCTGCTATATTGAAGTGCCCGTCCCGGGTGCTCGGGCCGGCCCTCTGCGAGGGCCGAGCTGGCCCCCGTCCCGGGTGCTCGGGCCGGCCCTCGCTTTTTCCTTTGATTTCCTTAACACATTTTGGATGATTTCCTGACTTAGGGTGCTGATTTCTTGTCCATTTCTTGTCAATCGTGGCCAAGCCACATCCCCAACAGTACAAAAGTCCGCCCTCAGGTCCACACTTCCTCATTCCTACACATCATGAATCAATCTCACACTCATTTAATCACAGGGCCAACTGTCTACCACAATGTCATCGCACGTTTCTGTACTCTACTCAGGTATATCCAATCAAATCCTATCACTCCGCGTCATATCGTATCGTTACTTATCATATCACGTCATATTGATACTGAATCATATCGTTCTTATAAAATCATATCATACCTTCCATATGGTTTCATCGTATCACACAATAACCTATTGCTCTATGTAACGCTGAGTCATGTGATATATTGATTGATTCTGGACAAATGTCTATGATGTGCCAAGAATTGAGGAATTATTTCAGCTAGGACCAAAGTGTTTTGAAAACCAGCGAAGGGAACCACCGTACCGGAATACCTGACTTACCCCAGTTTTCCAATCTCTCTTTTGATTCATTTTAAACAATTTATCCTTTGGTCCATCCGAAGTATTCAGCTTTCGCCATAACAGTACTAAATTACTTCACTTTCAGCTACTGAGGTGCTTCCTCCTACCCAGCTCCTCCTCGCTTTATTTCAACATCAATTTCACGTCATGCCAAAGTCCTTCTCTTGCTCCCCCTTCTCGTTGATCAGATCAGCATCACCTTCCCCATGAATGGTAAACACATGCACAGGTCCTTGGTTTGTAAAACTTATGCCTTCTCGTCAGTGTTCTTGGGGGTTCTAAAATAATCGGTCCCTCATAGCATCTTGGTTTAAAAACTAAATAGAATTTGCCAGATTGTCTGGCTGGTATTCAAAACATTTTCGTCTTAGCTGAAATAATTCCTCAATTCTTGGCACACCATGGACCTTTTATCCAGAATCAATCAATCAATTTCGATTGTGTACAAAGATTAGCCCGTCATTCTACCAGTCAATTATAAGGAGTTGTACAACGGCCTGAGCAATGTGTTGACAAAGCCTGGAAGACTGACAGTCCCAAAGAGGGTGAAACCACGAGTCAAAGTGGATTGCTGTCTGCCAGGGACTCCACCTAATATTTCTCTCTGAAATCAGAGCGGGCAGAGGGCCGAGCTGGTCCCCGTCCCGGGGCTCGTGCCGGCCCTCACCTTGTCCTTTGAGGGAAAAGGAGAAACAAAAATACCTGTAAATTCAGAACACAAAGGAGTACAAAGAAACCTCCTGCTCTCCAGGTCTGTGTGGGTGCCCAACCATTGCTCCTCTCTCAGCTCCTCCAAATAGCCCTCCCCTCCCTGAGCACAGATTACTCTCAGGTGCGCAGCAGAGGAGAGGAAGGAGGAGTACCAGGGAGAGACAGGGCCGCACAATAGTCCCTGAGGCAATTCATGTCCAGTTAGCCCCTTTCCATGACTCTCCCCTGGTCTCTCCTCTCCCTGGCAGATGTCCCCCACCAATGCTGCTTGCGGCTTGAATTTTATTTGAGTTTTTGTACTGATGTGTGGTCATATTTGTCTACTTGATTTTTTTCTCGCTGCTCAGAACCTAAACCATCTAGCAGAAGCCTTTATGAGATTAAACAAGTATTGACAGTCTTTGCATCCAAACATCTTCATCTACATGTGCTTCATGACGCATCATTGATGAGACTATTTTCAACATTTCTAATTGGTTGGTCTCTGAGGTGGCGTCTCTGGCAGAGAGCAACACACCCCTGACTCGTGGTTGGCCTTGCTTGGTATTATCAGTGTTACAGACTTTGTGTCACATTGTGAATTTAAGAGAAGATACACTGATCTGCTATATTGAAGTGCCCGTCCCGGGTGCTCGGGCCGGCCCTCGCTTTTTCCTTTGATTTCCTTAACACATTTTGGATGATTTCCTGACTTAGGGTGCTGATTTCTTGTCCATTTCTTGTCAATCGTGGCCAAGCCACATCCCCAACAGTACAAAAGTCCGCCCTCAGGTCCACACTTCCTCATTCCTACACATCATGAATCAATCTCACACTCATTTAATCACAGGGCCAACTGTCTACCACAATGTCATCGCACGTTTCTGTACTCTACTCAGGTATATCCAATCAAATCCTATCACTCCGCGTCATATCGTATCGTTACTTATCATATCACGTCATATTGATACTGAATCATATCGTTCTTATAAAATCATATCATACCTTCCATATGGTTTCATCGTATCACACAATGACCTATTGCTCTATGTAACGCTGAGTCATGTGATATATTGATTGATTCTGGACAAATGTCTATGATGTGCCAAGAATTGAGGAATTATTTCAGCTAGGACCAAAGTGTTTTGAAAACCAGCGAAGGGAACCACCGTACCGGAATACCTGACTTACCCCAGTTTTCCAATCTCTCTTTTGATTCATTTTAAACAATTTATCCTTTGGTCCATCCGAAGTATTCAGCTTTCGCCATAACAGTACTAAATTACTTCACTTTCAGCTACTGAGGTGCTTCCTCCTACCCAGCTCCTCCTCGCTTTATTTCAACATCAATTTCACGTCATGCCAAAGTCCTTCTCTTGCTCCCCCTTCTCGTTGATCAGATCAGCATCACCTTCCCCATGAATGGTAAACACATGCACAGGTCCTTGGTTTGTAAAACTTATGCCTTCTCGTCAGTGTTCTTGGGGGTTCTAAAATAATCGGTCCCTCATAGCATCTTGGTTTAAAAACTAAATAGAATTTGCCAGATTGTCTGGCTGGTATTCAAAACATTTTCGTCTTAGCTGAAATAATTCCTCAATTCTTGGCACACCATGGACCTTTTATCCAGAATCAATCAATCAATTTCGATTGTGTACAAAGATTAGCCCGTCATTCTACCAGTCAATTATAAGGAGTTGTACAACGGCCTGAGCAATGTGTTGACAAAGCCTGGAAGACTGACAGTCCCAAAGAGGGTGAAACCACGAGTCAAAGTGGATTGCTGTCTGCCAGGGACTCCACCTAATATTTCTCTCTGAAATCAGAGCGGGCAGAGGGCCGAGCTGGTCCCCGTCCCGGGGCTCGTGCCGGCCCTCACCTTGTCCTTTGAGGGAAAAGGAGAAACAAAAATACCTGTAAATTCAGAACACAAAGGAGTACAAAGAAACCTCCTGCTCTCCAGGTCTGTGTGGGTGCCCAACCATTGCTCCTCTCTCAGCTCCTCCAAATAGCCCTCCCCTCCCTGAGCACAGATTACTCTCAGGTGCGCAGCAGAGGAGAGGAAGGAGGAGTACCAGGGAGAGACAGGGCCGCACAATAGTCCCTGAGGCAATTCATGTCCAGTTAGCCCCTTTCCATGACTCTCCCCTGGTCTCTCCTCTCCCTGGCAGATGTCCCCCACCAATGCTGCTTGCGGCTTGAATTTTATTTGAGTTTTTGTACTGATGTGTGGTCATATTTGTCTACTTGATTTTTTTCTCGCTGCTCAGAACCTAAACCATCTAGCAGAAGCCTTTATGAGATTAAACAAGTATTGACAGTCTTTGCATCCAAACATCTTCATCTACATGTGCTTCATGACGCATCATTGATGAGACTATTTTCAACATTTCTAATTGGTTGGTCTCTGAGGTGGCGTCTCTGGCAGAGAGCAACACACCCCTGACTCGTGGTTGGCCTTGCTTGGTATTATCAGTGTTACAGACTTTGTGTCACATTGTGAATTTAAGAGAAGATACACTGATCTGCTATATTGAAGTGCCCGTCCCGGGTGCTCGGGCCGGCCCTCTGCGAGGGCCGAGCTGGCCCCCGTCCCGGGTGCTCGGGCCGGCCCTCTGCGAGGGCCGAGCTGGCCCCCGTCCCGGGTGCTCGGGCCGGCCCTCGCATCCTCATGTTCTGTGCTCCAGGTGTTTAGCTGAATAAATCTGCTCAAAAAGGAGAAACAAAAATACCAGATCTCTGTGATCTCCCTGATGATGGAATCTCCAATAATCACAGTGTTTGGAGGTGGACAATGTGAGATCCTGGTAATGTCCAGTGGAGGTGGACCTCTGGCATGTTGTAACCCCCCAGTGTTGGCAGCCACCATACCAGATATGATATTGTAAGAACAATATGATTCAGTATTAATATGAGATGATATGATTAGTAACAATACGACGCAGAATGATAGTACTAGATTGGATATACCTGAGTAGAGTACAGAAATGTGCGATGACATTGTGGTAGACAGTTAGCCCTATGATTAAATGATTGTGATATTGATTCATGATGTGTAGGATTGAGGAAGTGTAGACCTGAGGGCTGACTTTTATACTGTTAGGGATGTGGCTTGGCCACAATTGACAAGAAATCCTCACCCAAAGTCAGGAAATCATCCAAAATTTGTTTAGGAAATCAAAGGACAAGGCAAGGGCCGGCCTAAGCATCCGGGACAGGGACCAGCTCAGCCCCCATGGTCACCACAGTAGGCACAGAAAGTACCATCAAAAGTTGATAGGGCAGACATTCAAATGAGACGTCGCCTCCACAGGGGCCAGCAATCTGCTCAAGGTTATCTAGAGTCACCAAAGTGGCCGCCGCATGGGTTTTTGGTCTGATAAATGCACACATCCCCAGGGGTCAGCGCTCACTGGCATGTATTAGCTCTAGAATTTCAACAGTTATCCAAGTCACATTGGAGCGACCAAAGGAACCATAACTGATTTGAAAAAGAGGCAAAGCGGGCTTTTTTTGACAAAGTGTTGAGAACCGTGGCAAAGGAGGGTGGGAACCCCTCTGGCATATCCCACAGATCCCACCCTCCTCACAGGTTTCCACCCTGAGCCTGGGCCAGGCTCATCTCTGGAGCTTCACGTTTCCGAAAACTGGGTTTCCAATTCTGTGCGAAAGGTCCCTTGGAGACAGTAAGTGACTTGCAAACCGAACCTAGGGGGGGGAGGTGAAATCCACGTACATTCCAACAAACCACCTAAAAGGTTCATTTCATGCCCCTGGCACTCTGACGCAGTATCTGGCGCCCCTGGTACTCCAACAAAACTGTTGCGCCCCTGGTACTCCTCCGTAACTCTGGAGGTGGTGGGGGGCCCTGGCCTGCTGTCCCCCTGCGGGGAAAGGGGGCCCGGTGTCGACCACGGCCCCACGGAGGGGCCCGGGCTGGTGGGGTTTTCATCCAGAGCTTAAGTGCCACTGGAAGAAACCCCATACCTATTGGGTGATTTCATGGACGGCCGGTGGGAGAAAAATCACCCAATATGTTGCACGTTGTCCAGGCTCCACTTTGCAAAATTTCCCCACCCCGGTGCTCCTTTGTCTCCCTGGAGGGGTGGGGGTGGCCCTGCTCCGCTATCCCCCTGCAGGAAAAGGGTGCCTAGTGTCGGCCGCGGCCCCACGGAGGGGCCCTGCTGGTGGGGCTTTTATCCAGAGCTGAAGAGCCATCAGAAGAAATCCCATGCTTATTGGGTGATTTCATGGATGGCCAGTGGGAGAAAAATCGCCCAACAGGTTGCACGTTGTCCAGGCTCCACTTTGCAAAATTTCCCCGCCCTGGTGCTTCTCCCATGTCCCTGGAGGGGAGAGCGACCCAGTCCCGCTCTCCCCAGGGCCGAAAAGGGGGCCCAGTGTTGGCCACAGCCCCACGGAAGGGCCTGGCCGGTGGGGTGTTTATTCAGAGCTAAAGAGCCCTCGGAAGAAACCCCATACCTATTGGGTGATTTCATGGACGGCTGGTGGGAGAAAAATCGCCCAACAGGTTGCACGTTGTCCCGGCTCCACTTTGAAAAATTTCCACGCCCTGGTGCTTCTCCCATGTCCCTGGAGGGGAGAGCGACCCAGTCCCGCTCTCCCCACAGCCGAAAAGGGGGCCCGGTGGCAGGTGCAGCCCCATCGAGGGGCCTGGCTGGAGGGGTCACCCAGAGACAAACACCCATCCACAGAAACCCCCTCCTCATCGCCTGACTTCCCTGGACCCCACCCGCGGGGTCAACATCACCCGACAGGGTGGGTGGTTTTCCGGCCCTGGTGCTCCTCCATCTCCACGGAGGGGAGAGCGGCCCAGTCCCACTCTCCCCATGGCCGAAAAGGGGGCCCGGTGGCGGGCGCGGCCCCTACCGGGGGACCTGGCTGGAGGGCTCCTCCGGAGACAAAGACCCATCCACAGAAACCCCCTCCACAACGCTTGACCTCCTGGAGCCCCACTAAAGGAAATCACCCAAGAGCGGGTGTTGCCCCTGGTCATCCAAACCGACATTAGTTTTGCCCAAGTGCTCCTCCATCTCCCTGGAGGAGACAAGGGCCCTGTCCCTCCCTCCCCATGACTAAGAAGGGGGCCCAGTGGTGGGCACAGCCCCACCAAGGGGATCTGCTGGAGGGGTCATCCAGAGACAAGCACCCACAGGAACCCCCCCATCCACATTGCCTTACTCCCTGGACCCACCCCCAGCAGGGTCAACATCACCCAAGAGGGCTGCTGATTCCCCCGCCGCCGTGCACAAAATTTCCCCAACCCAGTGCTCGTTCATCTCCCTGAAGGGGAGAGGGGCCCTGTCCCACTCTCCCCATGTCTGAAGAGGTTGCCCGGCACTGGCCGTTGACCCACAGAGGGACCGCTCCGAAGGTTTCATCCAGAGGCCCCCCAGACATTGCCAGTATACCCCACTGCATGACCCCTGTGAGGGGGAAGCCACACCGGGCCTTGGCTGGGCTCTTTTTTGGGCTCTTTTCTGGGTTTCATATTCCCAAAAACCAGGTTTCTGAAGTTGTGCTGAAGGTCCCTTGGAGACAGTATGTGACTTGAAAACCCGACGCATGAAGTGAAAAACCCGGCCATCCCAGCAAAATCACCCATTAGGTTGGGTTCAGAGCGGAACCTATTGGTTGAATTCCCGGGCCATCCCAACAACGTCGCCCAATAGGTTGGGTTCAGAGTGGAACCTATCGGGTGAATTCCCGGGCCGTCCCAACAACGTCGCCCAATAGGTTGGGTTCAGAGTGGAACCTATTGGGTGAATTCCGGGGCCGTCCGAAACAAAATCGCCCAATTGGTTGGGTTCAGAGTGGAACCTATCGGGTGAATTCCCGGGCCGTCCCAACAACATCGCCCAATAGGTTGGGTTCAGAGTGGAACCTATCAGGTGAATTCCAGGGCCGTCCGAAACAAAATCGCCCATTAGGTTGGGTTCAGAGTGGAACCTATCGGGTGAATTCCCGGGCCGTCCCAACAACGTCGCCCAATAGGTTGGGTTCAGAGTGGAACCTATCGGGTGAATTCCCAAGCCGTCCCAACAACGTCGCCCAATAGGTTGGGTTCAGAGTGGAACCTATCGGGTGAATTCCCGGGCCGTCCCAACAAAATCGCCCATTAGGTTGGGTTCAGAGTGGAACCTATTGGGTTAATTCCAGGGCCGACCGAAACAACATCGCCCAATAGGTTGGGTTCAGAGTGGAACCTATTGGGTTAATTCCAGGGCCGACCGAAACAAGATAGCCCATTAGGTTGGGTTCAGAGTGGAACCTATTGGTTGAATTCCCGGGCCGTCCCAACAGAATCGCCCAATAGGTTGGGTTCAGAGTGGAACCTATCAGGTGAATTCCTGGGCCGTCCCAACAAAATCGCCCAATAGGTTGGGTTCAGAGTGGAACCTTTCAGGTGAATTCCCAAGCTGTCCCAACAACATCGCCCAATAGGTTGGGTTCAGAGTGGAACCTATCTGGTGAATTCCCAGGCCATCCCAACAAAGTAGCCCAATAGGTTGCTTTAAGAGAGGAACCTATCGAAAGAATTGCCGGGCCGTCCCACAAAATCGCCCAATAGGTTGGGTTCAGATTGGAACCTATTGGTTGAATTCCCGGGCCGTCCCAACAACGTCGCCCAATAGGTTGGGTTCAGAGTGGAACCTATCGGGTGAATTCCAGGGCCGTCCGAAACAAAATCGCCCATTAGGTTGGGTTCAGAGTGGAACCTATTGGGTTAATTCCAGGGCCGACGGAAACAACATCGCCCAATAGGTTGGGTTCAGAGTGGAACCTATCGGGTTACTTCCAGGGCCGTCCGAAACAAGATAGCCCATTAGGTTGGGTTCAGAGTGGAACCTATCGGGTGAATTCCCGGGCCGTCCCAACAACGTTGCCCAATAGGTTGGGTTCAGAGTGGAACCTATCAGGTGAATTCCGGGGCCGTCCGAAACAAAATCGCCCATTAGGTTGGGTTCAGAGTGGAACCTATCAGGTGAATTCCCGGGCCGTCCCAACAAAATCGCCCAATAGGTTGGGTTCAGAGTGGAACCTATCAGGTGAATTCCCAAGCTGTCCCAACAACATCGCCCAATAGGTTGGGTTCAGAGTGGAACCTATCGGGTGAATTCCCAGGCCGTCCCAACAAAATCGCCCAATAGGTTGCTTTAAAAGAGGAACCTATCGAAAGAATTGCCGGGCCGCCCCACAAAATCGCCCAATAGGTTGCTTTAAAAGAGGAACCTATCGAAAGAATTGCCGGGCCGCCCCACAAAATCGCCCAATAGGTTGGGTTCAGATTGGAACCTATCGAGTGAATTCCAGGGCCGTCCGAAACAAAATCGCCTATTAGGTTGGGGTAAGAGTGGAACCTATTGGTTGAATTCCCAAGCGGTCCCAACAAAATCGCCCATTAGGTTGGGTTCAGAGTGGAACCTATCGGGTGAATTCCCGGGCCGTCCCAACAAAATCGCCCAATAGGTTGGGTTCAGAGTGGAACCTATCAGGTGAATTCCAGGGCCGTCCGAAACAAAATCGCCCATTAGGTTGGGTTCAGAGTGGAACCTATCGGGTGAATTCCCGGGCCGTCCCAACAAAATCGCCCAATAGGTTGGGTTCAGAGTGGAACCTATCAGGTGAATTCCCAAGCCGTCCCAATAACGTCGCCCAATAGGTTGGGTTCAGAGTGGAACCTATCGGGTGAATTCCCGGGCCGTCCCAACAAAATCGCCCATTAGGTTGGTTCAGAGTGGAACCTATTGGGTTAATTCCTGGGCCGACCGAAACAACATCGCCCAATAGGTTTAGTTCAGAGTGGAACCTATTGGGTTAATTCCAGGGCCGACCGAAACAAGATAGCCCATAAGGTTGGGTTCAGAGTGGAACCTATTGGTTGAATTCCCGGGCAGTCCCAACAACGTCACCCAATAGGTTGGGTTCAGAGTGGAACCTATTGGGTGAATTCCTGGGCCGTCCCAACAACGTTGCCCAATAGGTTGGGTTCAGAGTGGAACCTATCGGGTGAATTCCGGGGCCGTCCGAAACAAAATCGCCCATTAGGTTGGGTTCAGAGTGGAACCTATTGGGTGAATTCCAGGGCCGTCCCAACAATGTCGCCCAATAGGTTGGGTTCAGAGTGGAACCTATTGGGTTAATTCCAGGCCCGTCCGAAACAACATCGCCCATTAGGTTGGGTTCAGAGTGGAAACTATCGGGTGAATTCCCGGGCCGTCCAAACAAAATCACCCAATTGGTTGGGTTCAGAGTGGAACCTATCGGGTGAATTCCCGGGACGTCCCAACAACATCGCCCAATAGGTTGGGTTTAGATTGGAACCTATCGGGTGAGTTCCCGGGCCGTCCCAACAAAATCGCCCAATAGGTTGGGTTCAGAGTGGAACCTATCAGGTGAATTCCCGGGCCGTCCCAACAAAATCGCCCAATAGGTTGGTTTCAGAGTGGAACCTATCAGGTGAATTCCCGGGCCGTCCCAACAAAATCGCCCATTAGGTTGGGTTCAGAGTGGAACCTATTGGGTGAATTCCCAGGGCGTCCCAACAAAATCGCCCAATAGGTTGCTTTAAGAGAGGAACCTATCAAAAGAATTGCCGGGCCGTCCCACAAAATCGCCCAATAGGTTGGGTTCAGATTGGAACCTATTGGTTGAATTCCCGGGCCGTCCCAACAAAATCGCCCAATAGGTTGGGTTCAGAGTGGAACCTATCAGGTGAATTCCGGGGCCGTCCGAAACAAAATCGCCCATTAGGTTGGGTTCAGAGTGGAACCTATCAGGTGAATTCCCGGGCCGTCCCAACAAAATCGCCCAATAGGTTGGGTTCAGAGTGGAACCTATCAGGTGAATTCCCAAGCTGTCCCAACAACATCGCCCAATAGGTTGGGTTCAGAGTGGAACCTATCGGGTGAATTCCCAGGCCGTCCCAACAAAATCGCCCAATAGGTTGCTTTTGTAAGAGGAACCTATCGAAAGAATTGCCGGGCCGTCCCACAAAATCGCCCAATAGGTTGGGTTCAGATTGGAACCTATTGGTTGAATTCCAGGGCCGTCCGAAACAAAATCGCCTATTAGGTTGGGGTAAGAGTGGAACCTATTGGTTGAATTCCCAAGCGGTCCCAACAAAATCGCCCATTAGGTTGGGTTCAGAGTGGAACCTATCGGGTGAATTCCCGGGCCGTCCCAACAAAATCGCCCAATAGGTTGGGTTCAGAGTGGAACCTATCAGGTGAATTCCAGGGCCGTCCGAAACAAAATCGCCCATTAGGTTGGGTTCAGAGTGGAACCTATCAGGTGAATTCCCAAGCCGTCCCAATAACGTCGCCCAATAGGTTGGGTTCAGAGTGGAACCTATCGGGTGAATTCCCAGGCCGTCCCAACAAAATCGCCCATTAGGTTGGTTCAGAGTGGAACCTATTGGGTTAATTCCTGGGCCGACCGAAACAACATCGCCCAATAGGTTTAGTTCAGAGTGGAACCTATTGGGTTAATTCCGGGGCCGTCCGAAACAAAATCGCCCATTAGGTTGGGTTCAGAGTGGAACCTATCAGGTGAATTCCCGGGCCGTCCCAACAAAATCGCCCAATAGGTTGGGTTCAGAGTGGAACCTATCAGGTGAATTCCCAAGCTGTCCCAACAACATCGCCCAATAGGTTGGGTTCAGAGTGGAACCTATCGGGTGAATTCCCAGGCCGTCCCAACAAAATCGCCCAATAGGTTGCTTTTGTAAGAGGAACCTATCGAAAGAATTGCCGGGCCGTCCCACAAAATCGCCCAATAGGTTGGGTTCAGATTGGAACCTATTGGTTGAATTCCAGGGCCGTCCGAAACAAAATCGCCTATTAGGTTGGGGTAAGAGTGGAACCTATTGGTTGAATTCCCAAGCGGTCCCAACAAAATCGCCCATTAGGTTGGGTTCAGAGTGGAACCTATCGGGTGAATTCCCGGGCCGTCCCAACAAAATCGCCCAATAGGTTGGGTTCAGAGTGGAACCTATCAGGTGAATTCCAGGGCCGTCCGAAACAAAATCGCCCATTAGGTTGGGTTCAGAGTGGAACCTATCAGGTGAATTCCCAAGCCGTCCCAATAACGTCGCCCAATAGGTTGGGTTCAGAGTGGAACCTATCGGGTGAATTCCCAGGCCGTCCCAACAAAATCGCCCATTAGGTTGGTTCAGAGTGGAACCTATTGGGTTAATTCCTGGGCCGACCGAAACAACATCGCCCAATAGGTTTAGTTCAGAGTGGAACCTATTGGGTTAATTCCAGGGCCGACCGAAACAAGATAGCCCATAAGGTTGGGTTCAGAGTGGAACCTATTGGTTGAATTCCCGGGCTGTCCCAACAACGTCACCCAATAGGTTGGGTTCAGAGTGGAACCTATTGGGTGAATTCCTGGGCCGTCCCAACAACGTTGCCCAATAGGTTGGGTTCAGAGTGGAACCTATCGGGTGAATTCCCGGGCCGTCCCAAACAAAATCGCCCATTAGGTTGGGTTCAGAGTGGAACCTATTGGGTGAATTCCAGGGCCGTCCCAACAATGTCGCCCAATAGGTTGGGTTCAGAGTGGAACCTATTGGGTTAATTCCAGGCCCGTCCGAAACAAAATCGCCCATTAGGTTGGGTTCAGAGTGGAAACTATCGGGTGAATTCCCGGGCCGTCCAAACAAAATCGCCCAATTGGTTGGGTTCAGAGTGGAAACTATCAGGTGAATTCCCGGGCCGTCCCAACAACGTCGCCCAATAGGTTTGGTTCAGAGTGGAACCTATCGGGTGAATTCCCGAGCCATCCCAACAAAATCGCCCAATAGGTTGGGTTCAGAGTGGAACCTATCAGGTGAATTCCCGGGCCGTCCCAACAAAATCGCCCAATAGGTTGGGTTCAGAGTGGAACCTATCGGGTGAATTCCCAAGCTGTCCCAACAACATCGCCCAATAGGTTGGGTTCAGAGTGGAACCTATCGGGTGAATTCCAGGGCCGTCCCAACTAAATCGCCCAATAGGTTGCTTTAAGAGAGGAACCTATCAAAAGAATTGCCGGGCCGTCCCACAAAATCGCCCAATAGGTTGGGTTCAGATTGGAACCTATTGGTTGAATTCCCGGGCTGTCCTAACAACGTCGCCCAATAGGTTGGGTTCAGAGTGGAACCTATCGGGTGATTTGCAGGGCCGTCCAAACTAAATCGCCCAATAGGTTGCTTTAAGAGAGGAACCTATCAAAAGAATTGCCGGGCCGTCCCACAAAATCGCCCAATAGGTTGGGTTCAGATTGGAACCTATTGGTTTAATTCCCGGGCCGTCCCAACAACGTCGCCCAATAGGTTGGGTTCAGAGTGGAACCTATCGGGTGAATTCCAGGGCCGTCCCAACTAAATCGCCCAATAGGTTGCTTTAAGAGAGGAACCTATCAAAAGAATTGCCGGGCCGTCCCACAAAATCGCCCAATAGGTTGGGTTCAGATTGGAACCTATTGGTTGAATTCCCGGGCCGTCCCAACAACGTCGCCCAATAGGTTGGGTTCAGAGTGGAACCTATCGGGTGAATTCCCGAGCCGTCCCAACAACGTCGCCCAATAGGTTGGGTTCAGAGTGGAACCTATCGGGTGAATTCCAGGGCCGTCCGAAACAAAATCGCCTATTAGGTTGGGGTAAGAGTGGAACCTATTGGTTGAATTCCCAGGCGGTCCCAACAGAATCGCCCAATAGGTTGGGTTCAGAGTGGAACCTACCGGGTTACTTCCAGGGCCGTCCGAAACAAGATAGCCCATTAGGTTGGGTTCAGAGTGGAACCTATCGGGTGAATTCCCGGGCCGTCCCAACAACGTTGCCCAATAGGTTGGGTTCAGAGTGGAACCTATCAGGTGAATTCCGGGGCCGTCCGAAACAAAATCGCCCATTAGGTTGGGTTCAGAGTGGAACCTATCAGGTGAATTCCCGGGCCGTCCCAACAAAATCGCCCAATAGGTTGGGTTCAGAGTGGAACCTATCAGGTGAATTCCCAAGCTGTCCCAACAACATCGCCCAATAGGTTGGGTTCAGAGTGGAACCTATCGGGTGAATTCCCAGGCCGTCCCAACAACATCGCCCAATAGGTTGCTTTAAAAGAGGAACCTATCGAAAGAATTGCCGGGCCGCCCCACAAAATCGCCCAATAGGTTGCTTTAAAAGATGAACCTATCGAAAGAATTGCCGGGCCGCCCCACAAAATCGCCCAATAGGTTGGGTTCAGATTGGAACCTATCGAGTGAATTCCAGGGCCGTCCGAAACAAAATCGCCTATTAGGTTGGGGTAAGAGTGGAACCTATTGGTTGAATTCCCAAGCGGTCCCAACAAAATCGCCCATTAGGTTGGGTTCAGAGTGGAACCTATCGGGTGAATTCCCGGGCCGTCCCAACAAAATCGCCCAATAGGTTGGGTTCAGAGTGGAACCTATCAGGTGAATTCCAGGGCCGTCCGAAACAAAATCGCCCATTAGGTTGGGTTCAGAGTGGAACCTATCGGGTGAATTCCCGGGCCGTCCCAACAAAATCGCCCAATAGGTTGGGTTCAGAGTGGAACCTATCAGGTGAATTCCCAAGCCGTCCCAATAACGTCGCCCAATAGGTTGGGTTCAGAGTGGAACCTATCGGGTGAATTCCCGGGCCGTCCCAACAAAATCGCCCATTAGGTTGGTTCAGAGTGGAACCTATTGGGTTAATTCCTGGGCCGACCGAAACAACATCGCCCAATAGGTTTAGTTCAGAGTGGAACCTATTGGGTTAATTCCAGGGCCGACCGAAACAAGATAGCCCATAAGGTTGGGTTCAGAGTGGAACCTATTGGTTGAATTCCCGGGCAGTCCCAACAACGTCACCCAATAGGTTGGGTTCAGAGTGGAACCTATTGGGTGAATTCCTGGGCCGTCCCAACAACGTTGCCCAATAGGTTGGGTTCAGAGTGGAACCTATCGGGTGAATTCCGGGGCCGTCCGAAACAAAATCGCCCATTAGGTTGGGTTCAGAGTGGAACCTATTGGGTGAATTCCAGGGCCGTCCCAACAATGTCGCCCAATAGGTTGGGTTCAGAGTGGAACCTATTGGGTTAATTCCAGGCCCGTCCGAAACAACATCGCCCATTAGGTTGGGTTCAGAGTGGAAACTATCGGGTGAATTCCCGGGCCGTCCAAACAAAATCACCCAATTGGTTGGGTTCAGAGTGGAAACTATCGGGTGAATTCCCGGGCCGTCCCAACAACATCGCCCAATAGGTTGGGTTCAGAGTGGAACCTATCGGGTGAATTCCCGAGCCGTCCCAACAAAATCGCCCAATAGGTTGGGTTCAGAGTGGAACCTATCAGGTGAATTCCCGGGCCGTCCCAACAAAATCGCCCAATAGGTTGGGTTCAGAGTGGAACCTATCAGGT